>VMDR010013036.1:0-25588 GCA_007922815.1 Macrotus californicus | reverse complement strand
ACACATTAAGTACAAATCAGATTCTACCAGCATCTTTTAACCAACCAGCTATTCATAAAATGGCAATGCTGTGACACATTTTATAGGATAGAATGTTTCCTGATTATAAGACTTCAAAATTTAGTTAGGGATATGAAGACGTATTTTAGGTAAAATAAATTAGAAGACAACCTAGTCTATAATAGCCTGCTAAATGATAGGGAGAAGATAATTACAGGAAAAGTTATTTATATATATAAATAAAATAGCCTGTCCAGAAAAAGTCCATCTATTGTTAATATAACAAGTACAGGTTTGCATGACATTGATATAACCTGGCAGCAAGGACAGTGGACTGGAATGTGCATGTGTGAACAATGAAGACTTCACTGTACCAGTCAGTGGGGGCAGTAGATGCCGTTGAATGAGCATGTGTACCGTGTGGCTGTCATAATCAAAATGACTGAGCAAGGAGAGCAATGAATCTGCATCAGATTTTGCATCAAGCTTGAACATTCCTCCATGGAAACTATTTGGATGATTCAGAAGGCTGCAGCTATGGACAACTGGTGATTGGCAGCTTCATCATGACAGTGTACCCGCACGTGAATCATCTTGTGCAGAGTTTTTTGGTGAAATATCAAATCACCCAGGTGACTCAGCCCCCCGCTACAGCCCAGATTTGGTACCCTGTGACTTCTGGCTTTTCCCAAAACTAAAATCACCTTAGAAAGGGAATAAATTTCAGACCTTTGATGAGATTCAGGAAAATACTATGGGACAGCTGATGATGACTGGGAGAACTGTGTGAGGTCCCAAGGTGCCTGCTTTGAAGGGGACTGAAGTGTCATTGTCCTATGTACAATGTTTCTTGTATCTTAAATCTTCTTCAATAAATGTCTCTATTGTTCATATTACATGGCTGGGTACCTTCTGGAAAGATCTATCTATATATATATATACATATGTGTGTGTGTATATATATATATATATATATATATAAAATTATAGAGTATTATATGTAAAATTATATATATATGTAAAATTATAGAACAATCAAGCCAGTTCTGAACAGTCAAGAAGGTATTATATTAGCCTAATTACCTTGGTTATTGTCCTACTGAGCCACCACTTTGTTTGCAAGTGTAGGGCAGTTGGAATTATGCTTCTATTTGATCCTGTTAAGGGCAGGGAACTTGTACTGAGTGCCTACAAGATGCTAAGTAAGACTCAGGGGCTTCCCTTTCATCACATTTCGTTTTCACATCCTGGGAGGACGAAGAGTAAATAATATTTCCAATTTATAATTGAGAAAACCGAGGTCTCAAGGATTAAGAAACTTGCCCTAAAATACAGGTAGTAATTTTTGGAGGCAATATTGAGAGATGTCTCAGCTCTCTCCATAACCACCATCAAGTAAAGCACTGTTAGAATTTTAAAACAAAACCCAAGACACGAGGAGGGAAGTCTACATGGAGGAACATGTCTATTCCTCTGGCTAATGTATTCTAAAGTCACCTGACTTAGGGGTTGCTTTCACTCATCTTTTCAGTGCAAAGAATATAATGGACGAAGAATATTACTTACAACTGAAATATAAAAGGGTTTTGTGGATAATTGGGTTGTGGTCTAGCAAATAGGCTTCCCATTCTAACTCAAGCCTCCAGCCAGTATGCAGTGCATTTTTATCATTCACGATTAAACTGTCTTAACAGCATCTTAAAGGATCCCTAATAATAATTCAAAAATTCTCCACATGTGGTATGAAGAGATTAGACAAGTCTGAAGCAGGCAGAGACTTAAATCCTGCTGACAATACAGGAGAGAAATTATACTCCATAAAGGAAGGGGAAAGAGCAAGGGTTTAGCAAAAGGGAGATATAATCAGGGAACACAAACCTTTCTATAAATCAAGCCGTTCTATTCTGGGCGATTATTTCATAAACTGGATCTTAGGCTGTTGATCTCTTTAAATGATTATTATAAAATGTATGCACTTTTGGAAAGAGTTGCTGGCTGATTTATATTTCAGACATATTTTTCATCAGTGTTTTTATTCCTTGAGAATATGGCTTTCATAATAGAGTTGATATTTTCAAATAATATGGAAAACTTGAATTCGATTTGTATAAAGCTATGTAATTTTAGTGTACAATTACTACATCATATTTGGGAAAACAGTGATAAAAGGAGCCACCAAATACATACCCAGATGAGAGCCATTTTCAATAGATAAGATCATTTTGTTAGGGAGAGAAATAATGACGGAAACGTGCACCCTTCCCCCTTGCCTCTAAATTCTGATATTCTAGCCAAATAACAAAATCAGCCTTTGTATTTCCTCTAAAAATACAAAAAGAAGAGCTTCTAAGAAGTTGAGGGAGAAAGTTCTAGGTGGGGAGGGGGACAGGTCGGGAAGGAGGAGGAAGAGGGAGCAAGAGGAAGAGAAAGGGAGAAGAAAGGGGATGGGCCAACAGGAAATAGACCCTGGATGTCTAGAATGTTCTGTCTCCCTCAGCAATGTGTGCATTACTGAGCAGGCTTGGAGAAGATGAAGTGTTTCTTATGCTAGAGATATTTTTAAATCACCAAAATGACATTTTGTGTTAACAATAGAAGATAAAATACACATGCAGTACCTAAAAGCCACAATAATATTATTTATTTATCCTAATGCCTGTAATAAGACAGCAAGCAAGCTACAGAGTACTCTTAATTGAAATGAATTGAAGGAGATGGCTAACTGTTTTGAACATGTAAAGGATATTCTGAATGCACCGTTTAGGCTGAATTGTTCCCATCTACCTATGTACTCAGTAAGAGAAGAATTTTCCAATGGCAACTGTCAATGATATGGAATCTGGTCACTGTGCAGAGGAACAATGAATGGCCTGCAAAGGAAAGAATCCTTACTCCACACAGGGGTACGGACGGAGGTGATTTAGTGACACAACACTGCTGTGAAAGGCCGAAAATATGGCTTGCATTCTAAATCCATTATCATTGCCCTTAATGAAAAAAATCAAGGCTCCTTCATGTTTCTAAAGCAGAGGGATTCCCCATTTTCACTTTCTGGAGACATGAGACAACAAGGCCAACAAGCCCCACATTTGATTCAGCCAGGCACATAGTTTCTATTTTGTGCCTCATTATTACTTATGCTAACTTGAGACCCATGCCCAGTGGGGTCCCCTGCACAGGTTCCCACACCGCTTTCTGAATGAGCAGGAATGGCTTATACAGAAAGGACTAAGGCAGCTGTCTGTGCAATACAACACTTATTTGAGGAGGTGGGTATGATGATATGATTTAGGCATAAAAAAGTACTTAGATGCTATGCCTCAGCCATCACAAGTAATGGGCCCACAGCTAATCTGTGATGCAATCGTCAGACAACCTCTTACAAGTTTCCTTTAGTTGTCTTGTAACTGCTACATATTTAGAATATTTGCTTCCCCAAGAAGCCCCTGATATCCATTAAATACTGTTGTATTGTTACATACATATGCTTTTTTAATGTACATCAGCATGGAACAGTGTTAGGAACATAAGAGATGTTCATTAAATGCACTTATAATGATTTATATCATTTTTTCCTTTTATAATGTTGTGTGATACAAATAATCACTGACTGATTTTTTAAATCAATAATACTAAAAACAGCAGAAAATACTGTATCCTAAGCATTTTTTGTGTGTGTACTAAAGAAGACATTATAATTAGTGTCAAAATAGAAAATACTTTCTTGTCCTTTGTCTTGGAAAGTTAGCATAAAATGAGTTTAAAAAAAAACAGTGGAAATTGATTTCTTAAACTGGATATTTAGAAGTACTGGTCTTGATAAAAGAAAAAAATAATATTGCTCAGTCTTAAAAAGTGCAGCTGACTACCCAGGATTTTTATCAGAAGTGCAACCATGACCAGTCAGCCCTGAAAAGTCTACTAAAACAATCCTAGGGACACCATTCAGAATAGGAAATGAGGAACTCGGATTGTCCATAGGAGCTGGAGCTTTTGAAAGTGAACATGATTTTGAGTTTAAGTTCGATTATTAGAAAATCGAACAAGAGTTTTCCTTAGAGAATTCTTGATGGGCTGTTAAACTGGTCAGTCTATATACATCATGGCACACATGAGTTTTGAAAATATATATTCTGACCTGATTTGTTTTTATTCAACTTTACAGATTAAAGAGAACAAAGCTTTATAAGTTATTGATTATATATATATATATATATATATATATAAAACCTATGACGAGTAAGTCAATAAAGAAACTGATGACTCAAATAGTATGTTAATGTAGACACTGTGAAATGGAAATTGACATTACCTAGTGATTTCAAACCAAACAGCCACAAAACAAAACATTCTTCAGAAGGGAAACCTGCAAGTGGGACCAGCTTCACAGGTGCAGCACCAGAGGAGTCACATGAGGCCCCAAGCTCAGGAGAGTCATCCATAGAGTGTGGCTTAATGTCCTGCTGTAACTTCTGGGTCCTGCAAATTATTTAGCTGGTCCTGCCTGGGAAAGTGCATTTTCTAAAGACCGTCTGAAACCTGTACATTACTGTGCCTGTAAAGATGCTACCTGAGGTTTTATTTCTGTGAGGCAAATGTTTCCGAGACTTGTAATGCTAGCCCACTCCCCTTTCACCCCGGCTCCCCCTCCAACAATTTGTCACCCTGTCTTTGTAGCCTTCACTGAGTGGAAGAAAGTATGGGGACTTTGTCAAATGTAACCATGTGACCAGCACCCAGATGCTATATTTACTTGAGCTGTCTCTTCTTCAACTATTTTTGAAATTTTTAAATAACATAAAGCTGGCAAACTGCTCATCAGTAACCAGCCTTTTCGAATGGCATTAGAAGTTTAGTGGAAAGCAACATTTTATAAGATGCAGAAGTGTTTTTCAAGTGTACACTCTGGGGGCTGTTCCTCTAGAAAGGCAGAAATCGCTGAATTCTGACTTGGTCAAAGAATATTCAGCCACTTTATTCTGTGGTCATGTAGCTTAACACAGGGGGGCAAGTCAGAGGTAGTGCGGCTGCCCGACAGAGATGGTCTCTTTACGTTCTTTGACTCACGGTTCCCTTTCGGAGGCTTCTGGAAGGCACTTGGGGCATGTTTAAATTCTTTATTAAGTCCCTGCACTTAGAAGTCCTATGCCATTGTTCTTTTACCTCTGATGTTACATTCTTGCAGACAAACTGGGGAAATCTGAAAAATCAGTGGAGAAGGTTAAAACCTGAGGTGGAAGATGAAGTGCTGGCAGGTACAACAAGTCAAACACTTACTTAGAAAGTAAACATGTAGACTGCATGGACGCCTTGGGCCTTTAGAGTTGTTCATTTGCCATTACAAAGACATGGCCTAAGTTGGAAGGCCATTTTCTTATGAAGTTATCTTACCTTTAAAATCCTCAAGTTACATTCACTGCTTCAAGGATCTTCCATCCATTTTCTTAAGAAATTTCTATGAATGCATTCAAGGGTCTTGCCGGCAAAAGTAAACACTTCCCAAATGCGGCCTTTCGCCTCTCATACTCACACTCAGGCTGAGTGGCCACCTTGATGGGTTGCGAACTCTCCCCGGGCCCCCAGTCGTTGTAGGCCACGACGCGGAAGGTGTACATGGCTTCTGGCTTCAGATTTCCCACGGTAAGCTGAAGGGACCCAGGCTGGGATGTATTCAATGCTCGTTCCCTGGGAAATCAGAGTGGCAGGGAAAGGTTATTCCAAAATCCATACTTTTAGCCAAAATCGTAATTAACATGCAAGAGTAGTGAGGTGGAAAAAAGGCTGCTTCCTCATTTAATGTTGACTCAGGGGCATGATGCAAGACCTCTGAGACTTACTATGGGAAATAAACCTCCTGGAGGGCCTGCAGATAAAAGGTTGCAGGGTCACTGTGTGGGGTTCAAGTTTGTGCCAGTTCCATGAAACTTACACACTAAAGTCTTTCCTTCGACTCTTTAAAATTTAGAATTCAGATCTCATGACAAAGAGCTAGGAAAATGAGGAGAAACATCTGGAATGTAGACAGAAAGATGCATATCACAGACTTCCAGCTAATGACCGACTTTCAATTATTCTACAAATCGGTCTCTGTGAGTACTGCAGACAAATGCAATTCTGCATTTCCTTTCACTGCACGGAAGGAAAAGGCAGGTGCCAAGGGTTGATGTTTGTGGAGCACAGGCTCCTGTGGTTACATGAACAGCAGTTAGTACAAGGAAGCAGACCCTCCTCTGCACAGAAGCAACATGCGTCCTTGCCTTGTTCTTCAGGCCGCGTCTGCATGCGTCCAGTACATTCCCAACTAAAAACTTCCTCAGTGCTTCCAAACGAATAAATCAATCTGCTGGCCATGGCAGGGTTTAAAATGCGTATTAAGAGAAAACAAACCCTATGGACATGGATGCTGATCTGTAAGAAAGGAAAACTACTAAACTATTCTTTAAGGACACACATGATTTTAGACGTTTATGCTCTCATTGGCCTCAAACACTCGATTGAACGGGTGAAGAAGGAAATCTGTTTAAGCTACTCTACAGTTCCTTAAAGGTTCTATTTCTAGAGAGTATCTCTTACATCTCAGTGGAATTATATCTCGATTTTAATTTTGCCATTTGATTTTATTTGGGTTTGGCAGATATTTACAATGAAACCTCTATTTTCCTGTCAGGGCAAATGAGGCTAAAAAAGAGGGAAATGAAAACAAAGTTTTATGGGAACGAAGGGTGACTCCTGGGCATGTGTATGTTCACTCTGATGTCACTTTGACTACTGTGGCAGATACTGGCAGGCTCACCCCCACCCATTTCTTCTTCTTTGGGAGCTGAGTCTACATGAGGCCATGTGATTGGGCTGGACCAATGAGTCTGTGATGTGTGCTGATGGTAAGCCTGGCCTGGAAAAGCCACACACACAGGGTGGGCAAAAGTAGGTTTCTGAATGTTTGTATGGAGAATGATACAATAATCAATAAATAATAATACAAGAATAAACTCTGTGGCCCTGGCCAGGTATCTCAGCTGGTGAGAGTGTCATCCTGATATTCCAAGGTTGCAGGTTTGATCCTGGGTCAGAGCCTTTAGATATGCTCTGAATCAAGCCTCTGTGAATCAACCAGTGAATGCATGGATGGGTGGAGCAGCACAGCGATGTTCTTCTCTCTCTCTTTCTCTCCCCTTCCTCTCTCTCTCCTATCAATAAATAAAAATGTAAAAAATATAAATAAATTCTGTGTGCCACATACTCACAACTGTAAACCTTCTCTTGCCCCGCCCTGTATGGTTTTCTCCACATTCTCTTCCTCCAGCTGTGCCCTTGAGGTTGGCAAACCTGGTGACCTGGGAGGCCACACACTCATGACGGAAGGGTCAAAGTTTGCAAGCATCCTGGAGAGGAGCTGGAGGAGTGAGGGGAACCTATTTGTGTGCGATGTGGCCTATGGATCAGCTCTGGTTCTGAAAGCAGACAGATATGTGTTGGCGTGCAGGGACCATCCGTGGATAGGTATCCGGTGGGGAATCAGGCCTGCATTGTCCCTAGGCCGCTTTGAAACTTGCTCTTGCAAAAACTCCCTCACCTGGGATGGAGACAGCAGAAGTTTACTGTGACTTGTGCTAGACTTCCCAAGCACCAATGTAAAGAGTCCAGCCTTCTCTCCTTTACATTTGTAAATAACCTTTCTCTTTGAAGCAACTGGAAACATTCTTTCCTTTGTTATCTGTTAAAGGTATCCACCCAAAGCAAACCTGTGCATAGTTAATGAGAACCATCCTGGATGTAATGTACCTAGAGTGTCAATAAAAGCCTGTCGAGTTGAGGGGTGGGTCCTCCGCTTTCTCTCAGAGATCAGCCACACATCCCTTTTCTCCACAGAATTTCTCTAGTCCACGTGAATTTGTTCGTTACTTGTCAGGGATATAGGACAAGCCGTCCACAACGACACACGGTCCTGCCGCCCGCGACAGAAGGGGAACTGTCTTCAATCATGAACATCCTTTTTCTACTTTATGGGATCAAATGGCTTTTTAAAAAAAAATTTACTTATTTATTGTTTAGAGAGAGGGGAAGGGAGGAAGAAATAGACCAGGGGTGTCAAACTCATTTTCACCAGGGGCCACATCAGCCTTGCCGTTGCCTTCAAAGGGCTGAAATAATTTTAGGACTGTATAAATGTAACTGCTCCTTAACTGTTAAGAAACTGAAATTACATTCGGCCCTTTGAAGGCAACTGTGAGGCTAATGTGGCCTCCAGTGAAAATGAGTTTGACACCCCTGGAATAAAGGGAAAGAAACACTAATATGTGGTTGCCTCTCATGCATTCCCTCCTGGGGACCTGGCCCACAACCCAGGCATGTGCCCTGACTGGGAATCGAACCAGTGACCCTTTGGTTGACAGGCTGGCACTCAATCCACGGAGCCACACCAGCCAGGGTGGAATCAAATAGTTTTGAGCCATTATTTGCTATAGCAGTTAGCATGATTTTACCCCATACTGTTGATAAATTAAAATATACACTGTGGGTCATTACCGGGGGCTAGGGGGAAGGAGGAATGGGAAGTTAGTATTTGATGAATACAAAGTTTAGGTTGGGAGAGATGAAAAAGCTCTGGAGGTAGAGGGTGGTAATTATTGCACAAGAAGGTGAATGCAGTTAATGCCACAGAACTCTATACTTCAAAGTCATTAAAACTGTAAACATGATGTCACATATACACCCTGCATGAATCTGGATACAGCACAAGGTTTCGGTATTTCTTTAGGAGTGCTGTGTTAAGCTGCTGCAAGGAAGGATCTTGACGTAGTCGGGGAGGCGTCTGGGTGGGACTCAACAGAAACCTGAAGTGGGCAAGGGTAAGAAACATCAGATAATGCGTCCATGTGCCACAGAGCACACTGCTCTCTTCCACCAGACTAAGATTATCCAAAACAGCAAGTTGCTTTCTAAAAGAAAACTCTGAAATCAGATTGTAGGCCTGGTGGATGTGATTTTTACATTTCATTTATTTTCTTTTAGTGGAAGAAATTTTATATACTTTACCTCCTATAGCCCTTTTCTATAGATAGGGTGGTTTTACTATTGTTATTTCACAGATGCAAAAGAAGATTTAGAGAAATACTTCTCCCCGAAGGACTCACAGTTAATGGCTATCACAGGAAAGAATGAAATCTGGGGCTTTATCCTCGAATCCAGTTTTGATATCACGCAACAATAGTGGTAAAAGGAGGGGCTTATTTGGATCACGGGCACTTTGGGTAGAAGGCATGGGATCCTAACGGGGAAGAAGGCCCGCTGGGTATTCACAAGGAGCTGTGAGGGTGGATTCCTCTGTGATCTATTGTGAGTCATTTCCTATCTTTTCCAGACCTTCAAGCAGCATAGTGGTCATTGAAGGTCAGCTTTTCAAACCAAACTTCCTGGGTATCTATAAGGAAAGGCAGCTCTCATAATTGACTTTATTTTTATAACTACTAAATAATTTAGATGGAATAGCTGTGTTCCAGGACATGCTGACCTAACCCTTTGAACAGGCATTCTTCAAAGGAAAAAAAGAAACAAGAAAATCTGGGCATGCACAAGCAAAAATGTCCAAAAGCATATAATGAAAATATCACTCGCAGATAAAAGAGGATTCTGGACTTTATTACAATGAAGGGACTTTTAGGCTTCTGTAATCTCTATGAGCCTCCAAAAAGTATTCCAAATTAATAATAATCATGGGTAAAATTATATTCATCACTTGACACTTTCTCAATGTTACATGAAGTGGAAACAAAGAGTCTTTAGGGAATACTTCTTTGGTAGTGATGTGTAAAAATACCATTTAAGCAAAGGCAACGTGCTCTCTTTGCAAACATGGCTTCAGAGGCCAGCCTGTGGCCCCTCTTCTAACCACATGCCGGTTCTGCCCTAGACTGGGCGCTCATTTCTTCGGTGTGGGCTCTTCGTGGTTTTATATAATTTTTAACGTTTTCATTTTATGTGCCGCTCTGTTCAGAAACCTGCTTATCACATCGACGTGGGGTCGCAGCCGAATGCTGTGTAGACTGGAGAGTGGATTCAGGATTCTTAATCTGGGGTACGTGTTTTGGCTTTCTCTTTAACTTATCTGAGCCCCTGATTCCTTGAATGCTAATTGGTGGCATAAAATGTTTGCTTTGTAGAGTTCCTAAAGAATTAATTGCAAACCATATAGAGCAGTAGGCATGGTGCCTGGTACTCTATAATATAGAGTCATCCACGTACGATAGGGCTGTTACATTTAGGTTTACTCTCAAACACCATCCCAACCTCAGGAAAAAATCAGTGTTCTTGAGCCCAAGAAGAGCAATTTTCCACAAAGTGCTCAGATGGAGGAATATGAGGAAAGAAATTAATAAGAGATACAATCATAAAAAAGGAAAATAAACAAATTTAATTAAATGATGGGCCTGCCCTCAACTTTGTTTTTTAATTTTTGTTCTGTCAGATAAAGTCTGCTTGCAGAGATAAGTTAAATAAATAATAATAATAAAAAAAAAACGGTCATCCCTAGAGGTATTAAGCAGGTTCCATTAAAGAAAATAGTAAGATTGTTTAAAGGTGGAGGTTTCGTTGACAGCAACTGAGAAGGAGCAGGGCCTCCGAGTTCTACCCACCAGCAGCTGGACAGCCCTGGCATATGTGACGTCCATGCTGGTGTCTGGGTGTGTTCCCAGGCTGCTCTGATGCTTCTTTAGGTCCTACTGGAAGGACATCAAACCACTAATATGATTCAAATGCATTCTGGGAAAATGGTGCTTCCTGCCACATCACGCTTCACAGATTTGTCCAGTTACAAGACCAAAACATTAGAAGGAGGCTTTTGATCACCCCTTTCATAGGAACTAAACACTGCAAGTCATTTCCCAGCAAGTAAGGACAATCTGAGTTGGAAAGGCAGTTTGTTACTCTGCGTTTCTCTAATCCCACAACAGAACAATGCCAGCCCCCTAAAGTAGTTTAACTCTCCATAGTCTCCACATTTAAGTGGTTCATTATTATGATTTTCTGCCTGCTCACTCTAGTCCATGCCTCTCTGTAACTGGCAGATAAGCACATGAGGTTCTGAGAAACAGAGAACACAGATGATAAGAGTTGGCCCAGTCTGCCCCAGTCACGGCACCGACTACTCCTGGCCCTGCAGCAGGAGCCCCGGCTGGCTGCCTCTCTGTGCAGTTCTGTGCCATGGCTCTCAAGACATAATGACCCTTCCGATCTGCAGAGCTCAGAGTCACGGTTTCTGGTGGCAGACTCTGTCGGACAAAACTCCATTACTCTCCTCTTTCCCCCTGACTCCGATTTAGTAGTGTGGGGTTCAGGCAAGTTCAAGATAAATTGACTGAAGTAAAGAGAGTAAGTCACCAGAGCTTTCCAGAATCCATTCCCATCAAATTCAATCACTGAAAAGCCACATAAAGTGTAAGTATACAAGGTTGTCCCTCCTGCTAGCTGAAAAAAGCTGTGGGCGGCTTGCATACTTGGACCTTTATGTCAGGACCAAGAAGAGTTCATTCCCAAGCATTTCCTTCTTATGAATTCTAGAGGTGAGTGATTTGGGTTATATGGTTGAGGTTTCTTAGGAAATAACTGCTTTGATCTAAAAGCATGCATGCTGACCCAACAACCTCACGCTGCTGCCCTCTGAGCTCAGTTTGTAGGTCCTGTTCATCTGAAGTCACAAAGTGGGACACAGTGGCATGGAACGTAAATTTGCATCAGTTGCACGGAGATAGAACCCTGGTCAGGCAGCAGTCTCCTGTCCCTGCACCAGGCCCCGGTCTGGCTTGTCCCTACAACACACTGCATTGTAATGACAGCTTTTCCTAGATTTTTGTCGTTGGTTTCCCCTGTTCTTTCTCTCTTCTCTTGACAGACATTGTCCTCTAACATAGTCTGTCAGCTCCATGCCCCAAACCTTGAGCTGCTGTCACTCTATGGTTAATGCAATCTCAGCTCCCTGGGACGTGATCCAAAGACCTTCTGGATGTGGGCTAAACCTTTCACACTCATCCGCAGAGAGTCACCATGCCTCAAAACACCACATCATTTTCTTGCTCCTCTGTCTTTCATCAGTTTTGTTTATTTTCTGGTTAGCAGTCTCTTTTTGGTTTGGCAAAAGTTTGTTCATTCTTCAAATCCAATTCCAATGACGTCTCCTGGTTGTAAGTTCCTACCGTCATGTCCTCTGATTTCAGCAGCATGAAGGGTTCTTGCTTTTGTGCTTTTGCTCTCCTGGTTCATGTGTCTACTGCAGAACACATCTCATTGTGTTAATAGACACGTCTGTCTCTTTGACACAATTGCTAATTATTTTCGAAGAGAAGCCATATTCCATTCATATTTTATTTTTTAAAGATTTTACTCATTTATTTTTAGAAATAGGGGAAGGAAGAGAGAAAGAGAGGGAGAGAAACACCAATGTGTGGTTGCCTCTGCCACATCCCCAACTGGGGACCTGGCCTGCAACCCAGGCATGTGCCCTGACCAGGAATCGAACCAGAGACCTTTCGGTTTGTGGGACAATGCCCAACCCACTGAGCCACACCAGTCAGGGCTCCATTCATATTTTATAGACATTCAGCATATATATCCACTGAGCACAAAGAATCACTATGTTGCTGGTGTTCCCAATTTTTTAAAAGAATGCATAAATAAATGAGCAAAATTTAGTAAAATAATTGCATAGTATTGACACATAGTGTGATCTCATCAAGGCTCACAGAGCTTGATTTGGTCCAGTTTCCATATCAACGTAGTTGGGTGACCTTTGGCACGCCACTCTACCCTCCTGTGTCTCATTTGCGTTATGTACAAACTGCAGGCGGGGCCTACTCGAAGTCTTCTACCCTAACAGACCTCTCTGGAAATAGAAAATCGCCAGTGTGTGTTTTTTGTTTGTTTTGTGTTTTAGCTGAATTTAGCACTTCTGTATTTACACTTCAGAAGAAAACAGATTAAAGATTAAGCACGATACTGTTTTTTAGCGGATTATTTGTAACATGTCTCTAGTATACACATTCAGTAAACAGCTGTGAGGTAAGCCACAAATGGTGTCTTGGTGTATCAAATACCTAATTAGTTGCTCCAAGAGACAGGAGTTATATTAATGTTCCTTTGTAAGGAAGGTACTATGCTATTTTTAATGGAAACATTTTTAACATGCTCTTTTTATTCACTCCACACTCGTTTTTATTTCTTTAGTGAGATAAACAGTGGTGAAATGATGAGAAGATTTCAAAACTGAAACACAGTGTATACCAGAATAGAGTGTCACATGGCACACATAAACTAATTACTGAAATTCTGTGGCACACCAAAATATATACTATATTTTTTGCTGGCCTGACAAAAAATCGGTGTGATTTTGATTCATTCACACATGACAGCTATTGTGTTGGCTGTTGTCATTTTGTATATGGCAATCAATTAAGAGAAGAGGCTAGTGCCCCTGACTAAATAGTCAGATATGGCCTGTTTTAGAAATTCTTGAGGCACTCTGGCCAAAAATCACTGGAACAAGGAATAAGGTTCAAAGTGACAGCAGCAAGCTAAGTGACAACCACCCAAATGCCACACTTCTCAGTACCCCAGGAGGCACTGACTCCAAAGTAGAAGGTAGACTCAGAGGTGACTCAGCACCAGACAAAGCACAGTGGGGAATGGAGATCATCTTCTTGGTCAGAGGTACTTCACTACACTTTGGTTAAAAATTCTGTTTCTTTCTAAGCATAGTCTGAGAAACAGGCACTTCATTTTTTTTTCTTTAATATCATCTCTGTTTGAGCATCTAGTAAACATCTAAGAGACTAGTTATACAACAAATAACTATTGCAACAACAAAGGAAACACTTTTTCATGAAAACAAGTCTTTGTTTAAAATTATCATCATTTTTTTTTTGTTTCGGCCATTGCCCCCACAATAAATATGGCTCAGCTCTCAGTCCTGTTTTAATTCTGACTTTTTTAGAGGGGGAAGGGGGGCCATCTCACCCTTTTCTAGCTGCAGTTATCATCTGTGTGCTGACAGATACCTGATCTGTACATCTGGCCTAAATTTTTCCTCTGAACTCCATTCTCCTATTTTCAAGGTCCTGTTTGATATTCTCACTTGGATACTCTAAAGGTACATCAAACCATCATGTCTGAAACACAATTTAGGCTCTTTATCCCCAAGTCTGGGTCTTTTCCAGCGTCTTTCTCTCACTCAGCAAATTGTCCCACCATCTACCATTTAAATAAGCCAGAGACCCAGAAACTGTCTTTGAAAACCTCTCTTCTCTCACCATTAATGTCCAATCCATCACCTGGTCCTGTCAATGTTGCTTCCTAAATATCTCTAGAACCTGCCACCGCTGCCCCATCTCCACTGAAATATTACACCCAGCATGCTCTTTTACCTAGACTTCTGCAGCAGCTTACTGAATGGCTTCCTAACTTCTGCCAGCCACCTCTGGCCAGTTTCCACTCTGCAGCTACCACAATGTTTTCAAGACACCAATCTGGTTACAGCATGACACCGTGCACATTTCTGATCTTCTCTTGCAGACGCCTGTTCCTTTTCTTTAGAGGTCTTAACTTCGTGTGTAGTTATATATGTCCATCAGCAGAATGGTCCTCCCAACATGACTGAAGTGCTTCCAAAGAGACTGTTAGCTTCTCTATTACTTCGGTCACAGTGCTAGACATAGTCCACTCATAGTGAATAAATGGTCATCCATCCATATACAGCATTTATAAGTGGCATGCTTTAAAATATCTATTAAATCCATTGGAAGAATTAAATTTCTATTCTCTCATTCAATGATCTAAGAACATTGTGAGGTGGGAAGGACAGGGTTTTACATTTCACTGAGAAGCAGAGGAAAGCTAACTCTGCCAAGTGGCAAGGCAGGGTCCGAATGCAGTGCTTTGGATTCTGGTTCTTGCTCTCTTTCCCTCATAACACCCTCTCTTCACGGATAACGAGCTCCATCAGTTGTACAGCCCTTCACTCTGAAGAGCAGGGGAATTACACGTAAACACCATGTTGAGAACCTAATGCACAACAAATTCTAAGATGAATCCTCCAGATCAGTCATGAAAAGCAGCTCTCTAATCCTAAGCAGTGAGCCGAGGTTTTCTGAGGCGGCATAAAGCAATGTAAAGCATACAATGGTGCAAATTGGAAGACCTAGTCCAGTCTTTGTTCTGCCACAAAATAAGCATGTCGGGACCTTGGGCAAGTCAGGGGCTATCTCAGAGTCTTCCCGGCTTCATTTGCAACATGAAGATACCAGTCACTTATCCGCCTACCCCACAGGCTTATTGTGAGGATTAAATTGAATGATGCTCATGGAAAGTGTTTTTACTTCTCTCATCTGAACTCTTGCAGTACTAGATATGTGCTTCTTTTAGGAATATCTTTTACTTTGTGTGGTACAGTCAGGAGATCACTGGGCTGGAGACCTGGCATTTAAATCCTGCTTTTAATATTTACTAGTTATGTAGCTCTTTGGTTGGTACTTTGCAGACTCTCTGAACAGAGTTGTGCATGCTCACCCGTAAAAGGAAGATGGTCATTCCTGCTTTATCTGAGGATCAAATGGGCTGCTTGTGAGAGTGATAAAGTCCTTTCTCATTATGAATTGGGGGATTTCACTGACTTTCGTTTCCAACCCACACAATGACCCGCACGTAGCCCTACCTGACAAGAATTGGGTGCTTTTGCTGCACCAGGCAATGGTCATGTATTTTAGGCACTTTTTGTTGACTTCATTTGATACTCATCACAACCTTGCATGTCGGGTATTATTATAATTCTGAGTGAGGAAAGCAAGGCAGCAGTAATTAGCCCAAGGCCACACAGCTAGTATAATGTTGAGCCAGGACCGTAATCATGCAGTTCAATCCCATAGCCACACGGCCTGAACCTCTTGGTTATACTGCATCACACTCCTTAAGTACCTTTAGATTACTAAACGGGAGGGATTCTATATGTACATTACAAAGTTTGCTACTGTAACTTTCACACAGTAAATAAATGATGCAAATCAACTTAGCCATTGAAATAGAAAATGATCAGAAATAAGCCTATAGAAGAAATCCATGTCATAATTCTAAAAAAATTGAGAAATCATAGTTCTTCACCAGGTCAGTCTTTTAAGAGGAAGCTTCTGTAGCAGTTGAGAACACCTGCTTTGGAGCCAGACCTGCATAAGTCCTGGTTCTACAACCTACTGCTGCATCCAGAGGTGTATACCTCTTCTTCTGGATAACGCTTTGTTGTGAGGATTAGATACGATAATGTGTGTAAGACGCTTAGTCTGATGTCTGGCATAGTATGTGCTCAATAAATGCCTACTCTCATTACTTATGCTGACTCTGTGGGCTTAGGCATGTGACTGAACCCTCCCCTGACCATCAGTCTCTAAGTAGAAGGAAGATGGACTATGATTCAAAAGATCCCTTTCAATTCCAATGATTTTTAGGTACTACGAGGGGATAGCTGGATATCTCTGAAGCAATTTTGTCTTGTGAATTCTGTCTTTCAGGTTTTAGAATTTATGCCGCTCTCTGATATATGGAATAAAAGCACCCAAGTGACCGAATAAAAAATGTTTTCTATGGCACTTGCTTTATTGACACCATTAACCAGTCAGACAGATTAATGATGATCTGAGCTAGAGTAATTTTCCTGACAAAGTGATTGCTAATCTGAGGCCGATATTCAATCCACTACCTTTTAGAAAGCGATGGTGTTAAGGAGCTAAATAAACCTATGTGAGCAAATGAGCATCACGGCTCAGAAACATGTGGCATATGTTCACTCTAGTAGAGAGCTAGAAAACACAAAAGAGTACAGGTAAAGAGGACATAGAAAATGACATTCAGTTGAATTGGTTGTTGCCAAGAAATTAATATGAAATGATAGTGTAGTAAGCAGAACACTGATGCATATTTATAACGATAGACCAAGGGATTTTAGCTGTTTAACAATTGAAGGAAAATGTGAAGGATGATGAGCAATGAAAATGCTGTAGAATCAATGAATTGCAGATCTCTGTGGAGTCAAAAGTTTGTTGTAATCAGTCCTACCTAGAAGATAAGACAATAAGTGTTTAGAAGGTGCCATGAAAGTATGGCATTTAAAGAGTGATTGTGGAGAAGGTGCAGTGATTGGTGTTGATGAGGGCCATGGTACGTGCAGGGGAATGACCGGCCAATGGGATGAGGGGGACTGATCCTCAGGCTTGGAAGATAAGAAAGATTCCAACAGATAATGACAGAATGGCTTTACAAGTAGGAAACAGTGAGCAGTTATAAAAACAAATGGTTCATACAAAAATAGCAATATATTATTATCATTACTTGCTCCACTTGGAGCTTTATTTTCAGCCTTTTTCCCATATCATCCCTGAGCTTATACTAGTCTGAGCCCTGACCCCCTCCATTCTGCTTACATGCAATGACTGACTGACCCGGATGCTTTCCTTGACCTTTTCAATTAATTCCCATAGCAATTCTGAGAGCTACAACTGCTCTTCTCCTTGTCAATTATAGCAAAAAAAAATGTTATGCTTGTTCTCACATAATTAAAAACACAAAAATCAACATTTAATAGTAGTTCCATTTCCAAATCCATCCATCTGGACTTAAGTGGCATATTTTAATCACGATAGCTTATAGGAACCACACTTTATAGATTGATTAGAGATAGACTTCTGTTCAAAAGAGTTTGGAAGTTATTATGTGCATAGATCTATATAAACATTTTATATATAAATTTAAGAACATTCACACTTTTTACCAGTGGCGTGAGTGATCCAAACTGTATTTCAAAAGCTAATTAGAGACAGTGAGGGGGATGGGTTAGAAGGTGAGAACCTATTATCAGGGATCAGGTAAGTATGACGAAGAAAACGGAATAAGGGGGGCACGACTCAGCTGTGGCCAAGGCAGACCTGACAGGCCTTAATGACTAATGGCAGCACGGAGAGACAGGGAGCGGGGAAGTAGGACTCGGTTTGTTTGTTTCGCTTAGTCAATAGAATAGGAGGAACTAACATAAACCAGAAAAAAAGGAGCAAAATATATTTAAGGAGAACACAGTGAGTATGATTTGGGGCAAGTTGAATTCAAGGTGCCTCCAGGAAATCCTTGTAGCTACATTAGGACAACTATGCAAGGATCATTACCTCCAGTGTTCACAACTGTGCACACTGAGATCCAAAGAACTTAAGAGGCTTATCAGAAGGTCACAGGGCTAAGTATTTGCAGAGATAAGACTAAAACAAATTCCTACTTCTTCATGGAAATGAACTGTCTTAGGGAATGCAGGCTATCTGTGTATGTGTATTTCTTTCCTTTCTCATTAAAGTCAGGTCAAATTGTAAAAAAAAAGAAAAATTTTAAAAAGATGTACTTTAACAGTATCTGTGAACTAGAAAGGAAAACCTTTTGAGATACAGCACGAGAGAAGTTGTACTGTTCTATCCAACTATGACACCATAGCATTTTGAACTGAATGCCACTCTGGCTCCCAACCACTATTGTCCCTTTCAAATCCCAAGGGGTTCCTAAAGATCATTATGTGCTTACAGCCCTCACAAACTGGAGAGACCAGAAGCCTCATTCTTGAATTCCAGCTTCTCCCCACGTGCTCTCTATCAGCACTTCAGGAGGCACTGGAAGACCTGTGGCAGCTGTCTAGTCTATTCTTCTCCCGAGAATGAATCATGACAGCCAGGAGTGAGCTCAACCCTGTGGACCACTGGGGCCCAGCAGGGCACTTGCTATTTTTCTCTGCCTCTCTCCCTTTCTTTCTTTCTCTCCCTCTGTACTTCCCCATGTCACTACCACCCCAAAACTGGTCCATAAGTATAGATGCATAAAACAAGTTACATTTTCTTTGACTGTTATACTTTACAGAAGGTGAATGTAGTCCTTACTCAAAATGAAAGAAGAAGCTGCCACATTCCAGAAGCCACTGGTCTACTTTAGACTGGTTATACATAACAGGAGGTTTAATATGGAAGAAAAGATGTGGAACTCAGAACTCAGCCAAGTCCACGGACAGACACTTTATAAAGACCTTAGCTGCAGTACACAAACCCTCATCTATGGAAGAATATAATGATGACAATCTCTGCCTGTGTGAGAGGCAAGACCAGTACCTTTGTAAATAAGTGTTCTTCTCTACAGGATCTAGGAGTTTGGCAATATAGTGTTTCTCCAAAGCAAACTGGCTTTCACATGCTGATCTCTTTGAATATCTTTGATTGGCATTATAGAAATTCCAAAGGTCCAGGAGAAAGAGAGAAACTAATAGAATGCCTAAAATGGAAAGGTCCACTAAAAGAGCATCCAATCTTTCTGATTCTTTGTAAGTGAAATGTTTACAGAGTGGCTTTGCTTTAATCTTAAACAAAATTTTTTGAACATTGAATATGCTTATATTCAAATGTACATGTTCAAATGGTAATAAATAATGACCTATAATGATGAACCAACCACATGGGCATTTAACAAAGACTATAAAATTCCATTTCAAACAATATGACAAACTAGATATGCTGTAAAAAAATTCTGCTGTCATAGCACACCTAAAATATTGGGTAAATTGTTAAACATTATCCATGAATATGCTAGCAGCAAATTGAGGGAATTGTCATATAGAGAAAATGGACCCTGTGGAGCTGGTGTTTGTCTGAGAGAATTTACCCATCTATAGAAGTCTATAGCTAGGGATTTTAGAAACCAACAGGGGAAAAGAGTAGGAAACAAAGCTTGCAGATAAAGTAGGGTACAAGCTCCAATTAGAGCATCTCGCATCGCCAATATCCTGAAAGATCAAGCCTCAGTGAATGAACTAGAAAATGAAACTAGGCTCATGAGAGAACTGGTGAATGAATATACATACCAGTCTCAGCCTTAGTTTAGCTGGAACAGGAAAAAACTCAATTCATTCAAGTTGATATGTTAAAGATGGCAGAAAAACAAATTTTATTGGACTTGCTAGACTTTCCGATAACCAATAAATATCAGCATGAGACTTGTATGGGCCAGATTATTCTTAACAAAACTTTTGCTTAATGTAGTCTCATTTGGTAAAGCAAATCCTTCCATGGTGTTGTCCTTTAAACTTTGGCCTCAGAAATCCCCCCCAGATAAACTTCCAAGACTGGCATGAACAATCCAGACTCACCCAAACACAGGAGGGAATGAGCCTCTAGAAGGAAGAGTCAGCAGGAATGAATCACAGAGCCAGACTCACAAAGACTCAGATATTAGAGTGATCACATGTGGAACATAAAGTCAGTAAATTCAATAAACTTAAAGGAATAGCAGAAGATATTATATAGTTTATTCTTATAAAAGAGATTGGAACTTATCTCTGTCTTAGCTTATAAATAAGCCCTCTAAGTCTTAAAATCATGAGAGATTTTAAGGGGAAGATATTGAAAAGAAAAAAACGACAACAGTAAATTGCAATCTTGAAACCAGGCACACACACCTCACCTTTGCCTCGTCAATAACAATATACGTTAGCAACTTTTATCAACTACTAGACACTCTTGTATGATCTTTAGAAATGCGACCTGAGTTAACCCTAACGAAAGTCTGGCAAGGGTAGTATTATCATTCCCTCTGTATCAAAAAGTAAAGCGAGGCTCAGAGAAGCTACGATCGCATCGTGTGCTCTCAGGAAACTGTCCTGGGGCCTCGAGATGTCAGTGCCGGAGCTGAGATTTCAACCTAGCCAGGGGTTCTTCCATACCCTGTTCCACCAACATGCAGCCTGTTGCTGTTCTGTTTATTACTTTGAAAATCAAGAAAAAAAAAAAACAACACCGATTGACTTAATTCGATTCTATAAACAATGCTGCTTTAATAAACCACACAGGACAAGGAGACATACAACCTCCATTTAGTAATGAGTGGGTGACAGAGTAGACTCCACATTGTCTCCAAAGTCCCCGCCCAGGATCTCGCGCTGCCAGGATCCCACATTGCACACATGAGGAGTTGGAGTATTGACCTAAGTTTTACTGGTAGCACCTACCTGTTGTCACCTTCTCTGGAGAAAAAGACCGTGAAGGTTTGAATGTTCCCTTTTGCTTCCGCGGGTGGGCGCCAGCTGAGACGAATGAACCGACTGGAAACCAAGACGGGGACCACATCTCTGGGAGCGGAAGGAAGGACGCTGGAGCTTGGGATAGCTGAGAAGGAAGGAAAGGAAGCTGTCAGAGGAGCTGATGCCATGGATGCGCAGTGGGCGGGGTAGCAAAGCAGACCCATCAGCAAACAGAATGGTCCGTTCACATAGATGCTAACGGACGGAAGACAAGGAAAAGCAAAGAAACTGTATCTGGACTCAAAGGTATAATAGGATTCCATGGGGCTTATAAAAAGGGGGCTAATTAATAGCATAGATCTACTGCTTATTTTCCAATTTCTATTGCTCATGAAATTGATGACAATAAGTTGAAATGTCCTATTTAAGCATGAAACAGGGAAACATAACCATGAACTTACATGTATTGACAAATGCCTCAGGTCACCAAGTAGCTGTTACAACACCTTATTCCACTCAGAGTCATTTTACACTGTTTTCAGTATAATTTGAAGGAGCTCTCTTATGTGTTTTGTAAGACCACAGAATATTTAAAGAAGCCAACTAAAAATGATGGAAGCTAACAAAAAGTAGAAATAGTTTTCGTGGACTACCTGCTAACAAGGGAAATGACAGAAAACCAATTCTGGAAGACATAAAGATATGCCATTGTACCATGCTGGTAGAGTATCACTAAATTCATAGCCAAATTTAACAGCTGTTATTCATAGGAATAACTCCATCACCCACAATTGGAAGACTGGTTTTTCAAACATTTTCAAACAGTTCTAATCTATAATAGAAGTTTTCTGTTAAATGTGTGTGTGTGAATTCATAATTCATCTTTACTAAACAGTTCTGTTTTCTTCTTATGAGTTCACATCCCCAAGTCCAGGGAACATGAATTTCATCTTGACAGGTGATTTCTGGCCCCAAATCACAAGAACCCATTTGCCTACATCTTATCTTCAAACTGGCTTTTGTAAGCCATTTTTTTCCAGTTCTTCTAAAAGGCAATCTCCTTCCTTGCCTCCACGCTCTCAATGGGCTAGCTGCTGTGAACTAAACTCCTGTTAGCTAGAAAATCCATCTGGGGCTAGGGGTCTACCTCACTTCCCAGTGATTCTAGAAACAGTATCAACTTACAATGCAAACCAGTTGTACAGAGAAACAGGCTTTAAAGAACTGCAGAAAGCTTTCATAGGTATTTCTGGCTTTGTAGATTCTTAGCCGATTTCTTTGTAGATAAAAATTCCCCTTGCTTTCTTGATCAACACAGTATGTGAAATACATGGGAGACTGGCAACAATTTAGTTCATCTTACATGGCAGAGTGGTGAGGGGAGGGTGAAAGACTGATATCTGCAGAGGTGGCCTCTCTCTCTCCAAAATATGGGTGACGTTAAGCATCTTGATGGACACCTTTCCTTGTGAGTGCTGTGGACAACCCCAGCTAGCACACTGAAATGAATTTATCCTCTCCTTCCCCCGACCCCGTCTGCTTCTCCCCCAGGGCGGCTTAACTCAGCTGTGTCTCCCTGTCCTCTGAACTGTCCAGTCCAGAAACCCCAACGGTATCCCCTATTCCTGACTCTCTCTCTCTCTCATGCACCCCTTCTAGGATTCTCCCTCCCAGACACATGGTAAATCAATTTCACTTTATCTCCGCTGTCACACTTATACCCACACCATTATTCTCTCTCACCAGAACTGTCACTGTCTCCTCCAGCTCCTGTGCGACCCCTTCCACTTGCCTCCCTCATGTGGATTCTCTGTACAGCATCAGAGTCAGCTTGTAAAAGACACATCTGGTCATGTCACTCTACTGTTTATTGTCCTTCCCATCTTCTCTTTCCCTCAGGGAAACTCCAAGCCTCTCCATCTGCCCACCAGCCTGGCTCCTGTTTATCCCTTTTCTTAGTTTGGCTTCCTCCACAAAGAGGGCCTTAGAAGGGGATTTAAGTATGAATGCTTAATTTGGGAAGTGACCCCAGGAAACACCAGTGAGGGGTCAGGAAGTGAGACAGCAGGGAGCAGAGGCTAGAAAAAGTGAGCTATCTGGCAGTTCTCACTGTGGGAAACCGAAGGGAACCCTACTGGGGCCTCTGGCAGGCAGAGCAGCACATGTCTGCGTGACCCATCCCTGAGGGAAGCAAGTTGGGGTGTGGATCAACAACCCTCCTCCATTAATTGAGGGTGACTCCAAGGGCGTTAACTTCCCTGCATTATAGCCTAGTGGGTTCCTACTGGCACAAAAATACCACCTTTGGGCAGAGGCTGGCAGGGGCCCACAGTAAGCAGCATTCATTGTAAGCTCTCCTCATTCAATAACTATTCATCAAACATCTATCCACGTCAGCCCTTCTTCTGGGCACAGAGGAGAGCGGTGCCCAGCAGATGAGTCCACTGTCCTTGGCAGCTTTCATGGACGCTCCTGGCTTTTTAGCAGGCTCTCTGCGTGCTGAGTCACATGCGGTTCCCTAGAGCCTGGGCACGGGCGGCTCCCACTCTTTGAGAAGCCCACCACTTCACTTAACTCCCACCTTCCTCTTGACTTAGCTGCTTTTCCTTTGGCAAGACTGACCCAAAGTATAAACAATTGCAGAATATGAATTGAACAGACACTAGCTGATATCTACTATATAGAAAGAATGTCTAAAAATCAATAAAGTAATAAAGAATCATATTCTAAAATAGGATTCAACATAACAAAGAAAAGAAATGTGCATTAAAATAAAATCCAGAAACATCTATCTGAATCAAGTCTCTAAGAAAAAAAATTTGTCTGAGTTGTGAGAACTTAGAGAATGTTAGTACCTAGTGTTGACCAAGGAGTTACCTCCTTTGCCCTCTTCGCTGAAACAGTACAGTCTTTTCAGAAGCCAATTTGGCAAACTTCTTTAAAATGAAAAATATTCAAAAATTTTACCAAACATTCTCATAGCACATTTTCTCAAAATGTTATACTTATACATTTTATCCATTTTTTTTAAAATGGGATTCTTACTGGACTTAAAAAAGAACGATTTTTCAAACATAAAAGGCGATCAATGATGACTTTGAAAAATCTTCGGAGAATTTTCAAGAAGTTAGAAAGATAATTTTTATCAAATCCTTTCTGCTCCAAAGGACCTCACTTACAGATGGTAACATATCAAAAGCGAGGTGGCTTCTCCACCCACTCGAGGGGCTGCCAGCAGGGGGAGCAATGGGGCTCTTCCCACAGAAGCTCGCTCTCCTCTCCAGGCTCAGGCTGTGTCTCCTCCCAGGGCTGGTCTGGACTTCGATGGCGCAGATAAACCTCAGAACAGAATTAATCACGGACTCTTTACTTCAATTTAAACAGTTGTGATATGAAAAGGAAGGGACACATTTTTAACAAAGAAATGGCTTCTGACTTGATACAGCGAAATTAATTTTGTTCACACTAATCCTGCGTACTTTCTCTAAATAGTAACTGGTCTTCACCGAAGGTCTCAATAAGGAACCAATCAGGACTTCTTTTCTTTGCTCCTGGAGGCCTAATCTCCAGTCTGGCCCTAATCTCTCTGGCCCGTTACTGTTGCCCTGGTTACAGCTTCTTTATCGGTTGTCATGGAGAAGAAGAGGCAAATTTGCCAGACTATGACATAGTCTTTTTTTAAAGAACCTCTTTTTAAAAAATTTTATCAGAGCAAAATGCAAGAAAAAAAATAGGTGACTTCTAAAGATAACAGACATGCAAAGAATAGATTGTTTTGAAACCAAAAACTAATAATAATAACATTTTTATGGTGTCATTGAAATAGCCTTGGTAAGAGTTACATTATTGGGTTAATTTTTCTATAAAGCCACATTCCCTCTAGATACCAGAGACTTTTGTTCTGTCAGATTTTTATTCTACAGCGTTTGTGGATATTAATTTTTCTCTGCGCTTATTAACAATGCCTGACCTCCACTCCTGTGAGGCATATGAAAGATGATAAAACATATTCATAAAATCACAAAAATATTTCATTTGCATTAAACTTCAAGCAACCGATACACTTTATTCCCTGTCACTTCCTATGTTAACTAAAACTATAAATGTTGCCACCAGATCAACTAGATGCTATATTCACCACATCTTCTTCTTATCCTGAAGATTTAATAACCATAAAATATAAATAGATAATATCAGTGAAATGACAGGAACACTTAATTGTTCTAAAAGCAAACATCTATTCATTTTCCTTTGGCATTTTTCCTTGTTGCTGTCCCTTGACATTAAACTCTAGCTTTTAATGGTATAATGGAGAAGTAGATAAAATTTAAAATTTGGTTAAAGTTTTTGTCACTAAAAAGGTAATTTTACAAGCTTACCAAAAAGGAGCTTCACTGTATGTGATTGAAAATAACAAACAATAACATTTTTATAAAGCTGCACTTTATTTTCAAAATTCAAAGAATTGTGGCTTTGGAGCAAGCGCATTCAGAACCTTAGTAAAACTAAGAAATTTTT
>VMDR010013035.1:0-25586 GCA_007922815.1 Macrotus californicus | reverse complement strand
AAGAACATTCTTTGATGGAACTGGGAGCAATTTAAACTTATTTCATCTTGAAAACTTAGTGCAGAATGCAGACTTTCTCCTCCAGAGTATATTTGTAAAGGCTAAAGTCTTTTTCTTTTTTCTTTCTTTCTTTCTTCTTTTCTTCCTTTCTTTTTTTTGCAACTCTGGAAGACAACGTACAATGTGGTACATTAATGAAGTTACATTAATAAAGTGCTTTTTATACTTTTACAGTTTTGAGTGATAAATAGTATTTCATTTTTCTCCCAAGTAAAACTTACATTTAAATAAAGCTCTTATTGTTTAAAGTTGTTTAGGGTTAAGTTGTATTATGGACACAACCTCAGTGCCAAAGAGAGAACTCTGAATTAATCCTCCATAGAAAGCAATCATATAATTCCAAGTCAATATATAATTAAATTGTTGCAGGATTGTTATATATTTGTTCACATCTGTATTAAACAAATTATTTTTCCAGCTTCCTAAAGGACTAGCGGTCCAATGACTTTAGTGGGCTGCACACCTCTGTGATTCAAACTTGCAGTTCTTCACAGGCTTCTCTGACTTGAGAGGCTAAATTCCTTTCATTATTCTTTCTGAAATTAACTCGGCTACCAGACATGGTTTCTCCTACTTGTTTCTACTTTTCCCCTTCTGGTTGGATGGGGTTCCAGGTCATTGTCTCTTAATCTGTGCTCCAGGAAGCTTGTATGTTTCTACTTAGCTTGAGATGAGATCCCGAAAGATGTATGCATTTTCCTTTGCTGAGTAAATGTTTCTGCGTGGAGTGGGGGGGATATACTTGAGTTAATTATTTATTAAAGACAATATTGTGCTTTTCCTATGGCAAACCCTTCTATCCCTGCAAAGGTCAGAATTAATCTTTTTACATTTTGATATTTTTCTAAGTATAACATTTCTTGAATGGATTTTAATGGGATTATATTTGATATTTAAATAGATGAATTAGACATTGAACTAGTGTTTGCTTTGTAAAGTGAAGAGTTCTGAATATCTCTGTTTCATTGCCGTCCAAAACTGAGTTTCTATTTCTCAGTGTTTGATTGGAACCAGATGTTGGAAAAGGTTCATAGAAGAGTACCACCAGAAAAAGATACCTTAGAAAGATGTGTTTACAAATTTTCTGTAGACCTTTAAGTTTCTCCTGAATTCGAGAGATCCTCAAACTATATATACTGAAGGGTCTGCTGACACCAATGGACCAGAAAACAATCTCTTTTTTTTAAAAAAAAAATTAAGATCCAGAGTTTTACTTTAGGTCACAAAGTTCAAGGACTTATGAAGCTCCATTTTTAAAGCTCCATTAAAGCTTTGCATGTTGTAATATACCGCTGCAAACAAGCTTTCTTCCAAAGGGCAATCAAAGCACATTCATGAAAGATGTGGTTTCCAAATTGGTTGATTATATACCCTTAAGGCAGGAAATAGAGTCTGGATTTATAGAATCTTCCTGAAAATGCCCAGCCCACATAATTGTTGCAATCTTTGAGCAGCCCCAATTTCTATATTATTTTATCTGTCTCATTTCCTATTTCAGCAGTCTAAGGCACTGCGAGAAGACATACTTATGGGTTTAATCTGGAAGTTGGATTGTTTTGTAGATCATTGTGTTGAATAAGAAGAGGCTTGGGCATCTTTACTGGAGTTTGTCAGAGCTAGGAGATAGTTGTTCCATTGCAAATACTTTTAAAAACTGCTCGCCTTCTGAGCTGGCCCCTACTTAGGCAGGGTTCTCCAGCCCTGTCCTTCCCCAGGACACCTGCAAAATTGAAATATGGAGAAGCTATTTCCTTGACTCTTGCTTTGTAGGGCAGCACGAGGGAGGTTTCCCCAATTGCAAGACCCTACCTCTGTTTCAAGGTCTTTACCTCTGGAGTCCTACTGTTTTTCTGACTTAAGAATCTGGTTCTCTCTCTCTCTCTCTCTCCTCTCTCTCTCTCATAGACTGCTTTTCAGAGCAGCTTTAGGTTCACAGCAAAATTAACTGGAAAATGCTGAAATGCAGAGTTCCCCTTACTCTCTACTCCCAAAAATGCACAGCCTACCCCAATACCAGAGTGGTATATTTGTCACAATCAATGAGCCTGCATTCACACATCATTATCACCCAAAGTCCATCGTTTGCACAAGGGTTAACTCCTGTTGCTGTACATTCTATGGGTTTTGACAAATGTATAATGACGTGTGTCTACCATTACAGTATCACACAAAATAGTTTCACGGTCCTAAAAATCCTCTGTGCTCCACCTATTTATCCCTTCCTCCCTCCTAACCCCTGGTAATCACTGGTCTTTTTACTGTCTGTATATTTTGCCTTTTTCAGCATGCTGTGTAGTTGTAGCCTTTTCATGTTGGCTTCCTTCACTTAGTAATGTAACCTAAGGTCTGTCTATGTCTTTTCATGGTTTCACAGCTCCTTTCTTTTTAGGGCTGAGTCATATCTCATGTCTGGGTGTACCAGTTTGTTTATCCATTCACCTACTGAAGGACATCTTGGTTGCTTCTAACTTTTGGCAGTTACAAATAAAGCTGCTATAAACACCCATGGGCGGCTTTTTGTGTAAACATGTCTTCAGCTCACTTGGGTAAATGCTGAGGAGTGTGATTACTGGGTTGTATGGTCCAAGTATGTCTAGTTTTGTGAGGATCTGTTAGCCTGTCTTCCAAAGTGCCGATCTCATTTTGCACTCCCACCAGCAATGAGTGAGAGTTCCTGTTGCTCCACATCCTCGTCAGCATTTGGTGTTGTCAGTGCTTTTAATTTTGGCCATTCTATTAGGTGTATAATGGTATCTCATTGTCTAGTATTCAGTCTTTTACCTCCTGGTTTTATATTCCTGCTTCTCTACTTTTCTTTCTACCCCACCTCATAGGTAAGTGGTTCTCAGAGCACAGACCCCAGACCAACAGCATCAACACCACCCAGGAAGTTGTTAGAAATGCAAGTTTTGGGGCCTTGCCCAAACCTACTACACGAGAAGCTCTGTGCTTTAACAGCCCTCCAGGTGATTCTGATGCAAGCTAAAGTTTGCAGATACTGTTCTAGGCTGGCACTGTCCAACATGGTAGCCTCTAGCCATACGTAGCTATTGAGCTCCTGGAATATGGCTAGAACGAATTGAGATGTGCTATCAGGGTAAAATACACTCTGGATTTTGAAGACTTTGTATAAAAAAGAGGCTAAAATGTCTCATTAGTAATTTTTATGTTGAAACATATTGAAATTATAATATTTTGGATATAGGGGTTAAGTAAAGTATATTATTAACATTAATTTCACCTGTTTCTTTTTATCTTTTACAAGGGGTTACTAGAAAAATGTTAAGTCACATATGTGGCTCTCATTATAGTTCTATTGGACATTATTCTAGGCCATGAGTCTGCAAGCTGTAGGCTGCAGGCCAGATCTGGCCTACTGACTGTTTTTGTATGGCCCATGAACTAAGAATAGTTTAAATTTTTAAATGGTTGAAAATAATTTTTACAAAAGAATGATGTTCGACAGCTGATTTCTCAAAAGAAACTTTGCAGGCTAGGAGGGATTGGCAAGAAATACTCAAAGTCATGAAAAGCAGGGACCTACAGACAGGATGGCTCTACCCAGCAAAGCTATCATTTAAAATGGAAGGGTGGATAAAGAGCTTCCCAGACATGAAAAAACTAAAGGAGTTCGCCATCACCAAACCATTATTATGTGAAATGTTAAAGGGACTTATTTAAGAAAAAGAATATCAAAACTATGAACAATAAAATGGCAAAAATACATATCTATCAACAACTGAACCTAAAAAGCAAACTAAGCAAATGAGAAGAACAGAGACAGAATCATGGACACCGACAGCGTTTTGATGGTTGCCAGATGGGAGGGGGATGGGGGGGAATGGGTGAAGAAGTGAGGGGATTAAGTAGTACAAATAGGTAGTTACAGAATAGCCATGGGGATGTAAAGTACAGTATGGGAAATGGAGTAATCAAAAAATTTATACACATGACCCATGGACATAAACAATGGTGGGGGGATTGCCTGAGGGAGTGGGGGGTGCTGGGTGGAGGGGGAGCAATGGGAAAAAATCAGGACAACTGTAATAGCATAATCAATAAAATATAACAAAATATATATATATATATATACACAAAAGAGTGATACTCCATTATATGTGAAAATTATATGAAATGCAAGCTTCATTGTCCACAAGTAAACTTTTATTGGAACACTGAGCACACTCATTTATTGATGTGTTTTCTATGGTTGCTTTTGCTCCACAATGGCAGGAGAGTGTCTGTGACAAGGACTCCATGGCCTACAAGTCAGAAATATTTACTCTCTGGCCCTTTACACAGAAAGTTCTAGACTGTCAGCCGCCACAACCTCCCTGGGAGAGGACTCTACTTTTAACTTGCCCCTATTCTTTGTTCTTAACCTTTGCTTAGTTTTTAGGTCCAACTGCTTGCCCAAATATCAGTAGAATTTGGGGGCTACAAAATTTGACTTATGCGTTATTTAAGCTACCAAGAGGCAGACCCAAAAATGCTCTTGCCTTCCTACAACTGCACAAGGAACTTATGGATCCAGCAAAAGGGACCAGAGATGTTCAGTAGCTTCTTTTTTCGAAGGTAGAGCCTTCATTCTCAGAGAACAAGAGAACCCAGGACTGACACTCACATCAGATGGAGAGGTGAGCCTATGATTTAGGGCTGGCCGTTTCTTTCACAACTCAGCAACACCTCTTCGATTAAAACTCTCTCTCTGCCTCTCTCTCTCTCTCTCTCTCTGCGCACCTTATGCCTACTCTCAGCTAGTTTAGTTGGCTTCTGCGGCAACTTGTCCTGCCAGATACATTGTGAAACCCGCGATGATGGCTTTTCCACTTCAGTGAAGCAGACATCTGGATCCCTTTGTGAGCCTCTTGATCCTTATTCCCTACCTCCCGCACCAATATGCAGCCACAGCCTCGTTGGCTCAATGAATCTTTATGGTCTCATTTTATAGGATCCCCAAAGAAGAGAAGTATGGCTGTGGTTTCCAGAATGTTAATTGATAACAGTTCTTGGCAATAGTGCTCTTTCTGGCTTTCCATCCTTAACCTGCTCCTTCTACCTATAATGTCATTCCCTAAGAGATTGCACCAGCCTGGAGATCTCAGTCCCAGCCACCCCACACCCACCCTCACACCATACACATCACGTTTTTCATTCCTTTCTTCCTTGATCTACTGGTGATACTGAGGACTCTAACTTTCTAATATGAGCTAGTTCGTAAGCCAGCTCCTTGAACATTGTGATGACACAAATTTTAATGACTAAAACTGGCCTCACTGAGAGCTGTTGCTCCCCATTTCGACTGCACTTCACTGTCAAAGCTGAGGAGGGGTCTTGCATCTCTATTCATTTAAGAACTCTCTCCTCCAGACAACTGTTAGATTCTATAGTTGAGTTGAATTTAGGCCCTAGGCTGGGGTTGGGAAGAGACAGGAACCACCTATCACATAGGTGAACCCTAAACAAGTCTGGCTTTTCATATGCAACTCATCTTAAATATTGGGCACCAAGAAGGAGGTCTGTTGGGAGGTTCCCATTGGAAAATAAGCTGAGGATCAAATGGCCTTGTGTTTTATTCCAGCACTTCTCCAGATAATCTCCAAATTTCTGGCCCTTGTCTTCTCTGGGTTTTACTTTTTTCATTTGCAAAATGAAGGATCTGATTAGTCAATCTTTAAAGTTCCTTCCAACTCTACATTGTTCTGATTCCACCTCCCCATCTATCACCTAGAGATGATCATCTCTAGCCTCATCATTCAAAGACTGAGTAATGTTAATGAACTGCCAGAAATAAAAACTTGTTGAATTCCTCAGAAGAGAGAGCGATTCATCAAACTCCCACTTAATCAGAATGAACAAGAAGTATTCCAAGGTATTCCATATGTGGGTTAAATGGAAGTTGTTATATACCGCATATGCATGAGCAAATATTTGTGTAACTAGAACAGAATAAAATACCCAATAGTAGAATTATGATAACCATAACATAAATGTTTTGATTCAGCCTCTTAACAGTGCTCTCAGAATAGACTCTGAACTCTTATAATTACTATATAGCACAGGGGCTATAGATGAGACTGGGCTCAGATAATAATATATAATTAAAATTGTTTCCTGAAGGCTTTGTTTATAATTTTTCTTTCTCACGAGATTAGAATTTAGCCCTGGTGGATGTGGCTCAGAGGATTGAGTGCCAGCCTTCAAATCAAAAGGTCGCTGGTTCAATTCCCTGCCAGGGTACATGCCTGGGTTGCTGGCCTGGTCCCCAGTTGGGGGCACACGAGAAGCAACCACACATTAATATTTCTGTCCCTCTTTCTCCCTCCTTCCCCCTCTCTAAAAAATAAGTAAATAAACTCTTAAAAAAAAAGAATCATAGAGAAGGCTTACCTGATTAAGACCATCCTCCGGCATACCTCTGTATCTTCCAAGCTCACTTCTGCATTCCCCAGTAGCCCAAGATTCTGTTAATCTGATGCTAAGTTGCTTTGTGATTTTCCTCAAGTGTCTGTGACTTGTGTTATTTCTCTTCAACAACCTTGTAAGCCTACTTTTTTCCCTTTTCTCCAGTTCACCTTTATAGCATCTGGCACTGGCTTTTACACCGTCACATTCTCATTAAATTATTCTTGATTGATTGTTACCAAAACTTCCATATTGAACTCAGCAGGGTGTCAGGAGACTGCCCAGAGCGTGATTTAAATAGGAATAAAGAGGGAATTCAACATATGGCATATTACTTTCAGATACTGTAATACTACTAGCTGCCATTTATTAAGTGCTTATTAATTGTCCTGCCATACTCATTATCTTGTTTAACTCTTTTTTTAAATTTGTTTATTGGTTTTTAGAGAGAGAGAGAGAGGAAGGGAGAGAGGCAGATAGAAACATCAATTTGTTTTTCCACTTATTGATGCTTTCATTGGTTACTTCTTGTATGTGCCTTGACCAAGGATCAAACCTGCAACCTTGGCATAGCGGGATGATGCTGTAACCAACTGAGCTACTTGGCCAGGGCTCTTGTTTAATTCTTGAAGCAATTTTTGGGGGTTGGGGTTTACTGATGATATTCACAGAGGTTAAGTAACTTGCCTAAAGTCCCTAGGCTTAATGTCAGACCAAATCTTTGAACCCAGGTCAGCCTGACTGCACAGCAGTTCCACTGTGCTGAATTTTCTTCCTCTATTCTCTCCATTAAGGGATACCCATCATGCTACTCCAGTTCATATTTTTACTTTCATTATTATACGTTTGCTTAGAGGGAACATCTGAGGTCTTCTGCTGAGGTATATGCTTAGGATAGTCATGAAGCAACAAAGAATCATTGCTTCTCTCACACGTGACTTCACATTATGCCCTGGCCAAGCTATTAAGGATCAAGTTCATTCTTTGCTTATTATGCCCTATGTTCTGGAGGGAGTCCCATGATGGCCAGCCCAGGTGTTACAACTGTCATCTTGGCGGGAGCTGGAGCTGGTGCTGGTAAGTGGAGTGGAAGCTGGGCATCGGCTCCCCTGTAAAGATGGGAGCCATTATTTTCCTAATGGGGAGGACCCCAGTGGGTGTCTGAGAGATCCATCTCTTCCCAATCCACACACACTTGGCATCTAACAGACATTTCCTGTCTTCTAGAAAAGGTATGAAGCTCAAGGATGTCAGAGAGCACTATTTGGAGAAATTAAGCGTAAACAAATCAGAAACACATGGATTGGCTTTCCCTCAGAAGAGATTCACATTTTAAAGTAGGACACAGACCAGATAAGCTTTTAACTATAGCACAGCAGGGCTGGGGTATTTCAGCAAATCTGACTCAGTTGGACATAGCCAGTCCAACTTCCCCTGACAGCTGCAGAAAGACAGGTGAGCTCTGGGATGGCCTAGTCCTGGGGTCTGTGTTCTCATAGGAAAGAGGCCCTGGATGTGGAAGTGGAAGGCATGGGTTCGTGGTGCAGCAATGCCAATTAGCAGCTCTTATGACCTTTGTGACTGGACAAGACATGTAGTGCTACTAAATTTCCTCATCTGGCCCTGACTGGTGTGGCTCAGTTGGTTGGGCATCATCCCACGATGCAAGAGGTTGCCAGTTCCATTCCTGGTTAGGGCATATGCTTAGGTTGTATGCCTAGGTTGTGGGTTCTGTTCCCGGTCCAGGTGTGAGAGACAACCAATCGATGTTTCTTTCCCTTTCTTTGTCCCTCTCTGAAATAACAAATAATAAGTAAATAAATAAATAAATATCCTCATCTGTTAAAAAAAGGGGTTTTGTATTTTTTCTAAAAATATGATAGCCTCTTTCCTACCTGCTTATGAACTTATTGTGATGTCATGGTTAGAGTTCGTCATGAACTATTAAGTCATCATCATTTAACTGTATAATAAAGAATTTGAAGAGGTAATAAGTGATGATAATGATCAAATTATGGTCAAATGGGCTGACACTTTGTAAAATGTCTATAAGAGTTTTCCTTCAAGGAAATATTAAAATAACTAACATCAATAACTATTTTTATTAGATGACCCTCTCACAGCGCGGTCTCCTAGATGACACAGTCATTCAGCCAATAGTAACAGAAACCCAGTCCCGGGTGCTCGGCAAGAGAGTGCTCTGGGGGGTGTGTATCGAAGCATATTGAGTGTGTGGTCTTGCCTTCTATTGAGTCAGCGATGACTCCTGGCGACCCTGTGAATGAGCGATGTCCATCCAGTGTCCTGTCCTCAACAGCCCTGCTCAGCAACTGTGACTCACGTTTGTGGCCTCTTTTATGGAGTCAGTCCACCTCATATTTTCTTCCTTTCCCAGCATCACTGTCTTTTCCAAAGAACCTGCCTTCTCACAGTGTGCCCGAACTAGGACGAGCCTGTGTTTTGTCATTTTTGTCTCCAACGACGTTTCAGGCTTCATTTGCTCCAGGACCCGCTGTTTGTCTTTCTGGTGGTGCAGGGTATCATAGAGCTCTCCTCCAGCACCGTATTTCAAGCGAATCAATTTTTTTCCTGTCGGTCTTCTTCACTGTCCAACTTTTGCATCCTTGTGTAATAACTGGGAATATGAGGGTATAGATGATCTTAGCCTTTGTCTCTAATAACATCTTTGTTCTTGGGGAGCTTTCCTAATTCTTAAGAATAAATATCTTAACGCTGGAAGGAAGTTTGGGATTGGTAAGTCCAATTTTCTCATTTTCCAGATAAATTTTTAAAAATGAGGCCCAGTGCCCTAGTTGGTGTAGCTCAGTGGATTGTGTGTCGTTCTGTGAACCAAAGGGTTGCAAGTTCGATTCCCAGTTAGGGCACATGCCTGGGTTGCAGGCTAGGCCCCCAGTGGGGGCATGCAATAGGCAACCACACATTGATATTTCTCTCCCTTTCCTCTCCTTCCCTTCCCCTCTCTCTAAAAATAAATAAATAAAATCTTTAAAAAAAACAGGCTCAGTGAGACCACGTAATATGCCTGAGGCCACACAGTAAATGGCTGAGCTGGGGCTCAAACCCAGCTTTTTGCCCTTGTGCCTTTCACACACTCATGAACAGTTTTCAAACTGCCAGTTGTAACCCATTAGTAATTGTGAAATCAATTAGTGAGATGTAATCATCATTTGAAAAAAGAAGAACAGAATGGAATAGAAAGGGTCAGAGTGCATGGCTGATAGGAAGGGTTAGCAATGTCTTGAGAAACTCTTGTTTCACTTATATATTTATGTAAGTTTATGTGACGTGAGCCATATGTAAAATGTATTTCCTGCTATGGGTTATGGTTTTTAAAAGTCTAAAAACACTCTAAAGCGACGTCTACTCTGTCCTCAGTTTCTCATACTCTAATGATTCAATAAAAGAACAAATGACTATGAATGAACTGAAGAACCCTTTGAAAACATTACAAAGTAGGTCAGTTTGCATTGTTTTTCTTTTCTTCCCCGGAAATGTCGAGATAACTAGATGCCTGATTGGTAGAGGGCAGATGGGGGAAGCCTTGGCTCCCACAAAGTCCTCATTAGCCTCCTTTAAAGGCGCACGTTGTCATTAGCCCCCTTTAAAGGCGCACGTTGTCTTACTTGCGTGGGAGGCATTGCTTAGACCTGAGGCTTTTGATAATGAGGAGTTTGAACTGGTTCCTTTGAATACCTTCCAGTTCACCCACGTACCTAGATGTCTCCAAATGTTGTCTCTTCCCCATCCTCCTCCTGCCTCCTCGCCCGAGCAGGCACACAAGCCGATTCTGTTCCCAAAGGACTGACCAAATCAATGATCCCTGGACTCAGATCGGCATAAGGATAAATACCAGGAGTGTGTTCTCATGGTTATTTCTGTGAGCCCCGAAGACACCCCTGACCAGACAAAATATAAAATATTAATAAAACCAAAGTATAAGGAACCCACACCCTGAGACAGGTGTGGTCCTAATTGGGAAATGCTCAAACTACATGGTTTATTACGATCAATTTAATACAGCAGGACACAAGGGAAAAGGGATGGGATTACTTCACCACCTAAGTTAGGGTACAAGCAGGGTAAAGGGCCCCACTACCTGAATTTGGGATATATGATGTTCATATGTTCTGTATCTCTCTGTGCTGCATCAGCCTTTCCTGCTGATGATATTGCAAGGACCCGCGGTGACACTCAAGCAAGGGGACCCGTAGATGGAAGGTGCACTGAGCCAATGACATACACTTGCTTTTTCAGACAGGCATAGGAACAGGTTTGCTGGGCCACTGCTGTAACTCCCTAACTAGCCTGCTGAATAGCCATGAGTATATTTGTACATCTTTGACAGAGTATACAGGGGGGCAGAATAGGTATCACCAAAGAATCAAAGTAAAAACTCATGAATATTGAGTGCTCATACATATTTAATTTATCCTGAATATTAGTGCCTTTGGTATATTTAGTGCCTCATGTATCTCATGCATGTCCAGGATATCATGAGTATTTGTACCTTTCTTGTATTTAGTGCGTCACGACTATGGCATCCAGGTACCTTGTGCATATTGAGCACCTCTTGGTTCTTCCTATCTGTATTTAACACACACATGCTCTACTTGCTAACTGCTTAACACACCCTATGACTGCTGCCTGTGTCTAACAAACATTTTGCTTACTAGTTACTAATCTATACTTAAAACATCTTTAAAAGTTTTTATTTAAATATTTTATTTATTTATTTTTAGAGAGAGGGGAGGCAGGGAGAAAGAGAGGGAAACACCAACTGGTTGCTTCCTGCACACCCCCAACTGGGGACCTGGCCCGAAACCCAGGCAGGTGCCCTGACCAGGAATCGAACCAGCAACCTTTCATTTTGCAGGCTGATGCTCAATCCATTGAGCCACACCAGCCAGGGAACACCTTTAAAAGTCTCACTCATGTTTTACAAACTACAAACTTATTTATCTTTTATACTAAAATTGAATTCTCAAAGTAAATTTACACTACAGCCTCTTTGCTCCCATTGCTATTAATGTCTGATCTATCCCCTGCTGCCCCAAATCTGCTCTTTCTTGTCTGTCTCATCGTAGAAATGGCATTTCCTGACCTCAGACTGAGCCTTGACAACCGACTCTCCTTATCCTCCTGATGTCCAATGTGGCGTCAAGACCTCACACTGCTACTCCTAAGACGTATAGGGTGGGGCAAAAGTAGGTTTACAGTTGTTCACAGGGAAAGTAACCCAATAGTGAATGAATAACAACGCAAGAATAAACTCTGTGTCTTGCATACTCACAGATGTAAACCTACTTTTGCCCCAGCCTGTACTCACTTCCATCTACCCCAGTCCAAGCCATCGTCAACCTTCTGGGATGACTGCGGTTGCTGCCACCTCCACCCGTTGTCACATCAATCCTGTTCCATACAGCGTCCCAGAATGACCTTTCTCAGGCATCAGTGGGATCATGTCACTTCCCTTCTTAAAAACCCTTCATTGATTTCTCATTGAGCTTAGGATAAATTCTGAAGTTTTTAAGGTGATGTACGTGGGTCTGCGTGGTGAGGCCTGTGTGACTCCTCCAGCCTTACCTCGGCACCTTTCACCTTCATAAGGCTCCTTCACGTGATCTTTAGTTTCTTCATTAAAGCTTTCTATTTCTTTTACCTGGAACATTCTCCTTGCTCAGGACTCTGTCTCCTTTGTACGCACACCAGTCCTCATTCTTCAGGCTTCAGCTTTTTCAAAAAACTGTTTATTAACTATTTTATTTATTTTTTATATTTTATTGATTATGCTATTACATTTGTCTCAATTTTCCCTCTTTGCCCCCCTCCACCCAGCAACCCCCACTCCCTCAGGCAATCCCCTCACCGTTGTTCATGTCCGTGGGTCATGCATATATGTTCTTTGGCTGCTCCATTTCCTATACCGTACCGTATATCCCCACGGCTATTCTGTAACTACCTATTTATACTTCTTAATCCTCTCACCTCTTCACCCATTCCCCCACATCCCCCTCCCATCTGGCAACCATCAAAATGCTCTCTGTATCCACGATTCTCTGTTCTTGTTCACTTAGTTTGTTTTTTAGATTCAATTGTTGATAGATATGTATTTTTGCATTTTTATTGTTCATAGTTTTGATCTTCTTTTCTTAAGTAAGGCCCTTTACCATTTCATATAATTATGCTTTGGTGATGATGAACTCCTTTAGTTTTTTTCTTGTCTGGGAAGCTTTTTATCTGCTCTTTGATTCTAAACAATAGCTTTGCTGGGTAGAGCCATCTTGGCTGTAGGTCCCTGCTTTTCATGACATTTCTTGCCAATCCCTTCTAGTCTGCAAAGTTTCTTTTGAGAACAGCTGACAGTCTTATGGGAACTCCCCTGCAGGTAACTAACTGCTTTTCTCTTGCTGCTTTTAAGATTCTCTCTTTATCTTTAACCATGCCATTTTAATTATAATGTGTGTTGGAGTGGGCCTCTTTGCATCCATCTTGTTTGGGAATCTCTGGGCTTCCTGGACTTGCATGTCTATTTCCTTCACCAAATTAGGGAAGTTTCCTTTCATTATTTTTTCAGATAGATTTCCAATTTCTTGCTCTTTCTTTTCTCCTTCTGGCACCCCTATGATGCGAATGTTGGCCCTTTGGAAGTTGTCCCAGAGGCTGATTACATGACCCTCATTTTTTTTATTCTTTTTTCTGCTTGTTCTGATTTTTTTTTTTTTTTGCTTCCTTATGTTCTCTATAATTGATTTGATTCCAGCTTTATCCACTCTACTGTTGTTTCTTTGTAAATTGTTCTTTATTTCAGTTAGTGAATCCTTCATATCTGACTGGATCTTTTTTATACTGTTGAGGTCTTCTCTAAGTTCCTTGAGCATCCTTATGACCAGTGTTTTGAACTCTGTATCTGATACATTGCTTATTTCCATTTTGTTTAGTTGTTTTTCTAGAGTTTTGATCTCTTTTTTCATTTGGGCCATACTTCTTTGTCTCCTCATTTTGGCAGCCTCCCTATGTTTGTTTCTATGTATTAGGTAGAGCTGCTTTGACTCTATGTCTTGGTAGTGTGGCCTAATGTAGTAGGTGTCCTGTAGGGTCCAGTGGCACATCCTCCACTATCACCCTAGCTGGGTACTCAAAATGTACCTTTTGTGTGGACTGAGTACACCTTCCTCTTATAGTTGAACCTTGCTTGCTGTTGGCAGATCAATGGGATGGAATTACCCAGGCCAGTCAGCTTCAAGGATTGGCTGTGACCACTTACAATCAACCTCCGCCCTCTGGAGGATCAGCTGTGCAGGGGCAAAGTGATGGTGCTCAGACGTGCTCTGTAACTGTCCACTGGGTGTGATGGTCCTGGGGTTTCCCAGGTGGTACAGGCCAAGGTCAGCCCCTCACTTGTATTTTACGCAGGGCCACCCTGCCTGAGCTATAAAGCAATCTGAGGTGGCTGCTACTTGTGCTGGGCTTGGAGATTCCCAGGCAAAGCCAAGCTGTGAATCTAAGCTGGCTGCTGCTAGTGCTGGGCCTGAGGCTCACTGAGGCCAGCTGTTGCTTGTTTGAGAGGATGTAGGAAGCTATGAAGCATGAGCCAAGACCAGCCATTCATATGGGAAAGCAGCTTGGGTGGGCCTATAAATTGAGTGGGGTGGAGTCACTGGGGATTTCCAAGGCGGGTCAAACAGTGTTAGCCAGGTTGATGGAGCCTCAGGTATGGCACCAGCCTGCCAGCTCTGTGGGGGGGGAAAGTTTAGAAAAAGGAAAATGGCCTCTGCTCGCCTTGATGCCAGACACTTCAGTTTCTCCCTGTGTACTACTGGTGCCTTTCAAGCTACTACCCAAGTGCTGGAGCTCAGAGGAAGTGAGTGGGAGTAGGTAAGTCCATGTGCGGGTTCTTTAAGAGGAACTGCTTGGGGCTCCAGAAATTTCTTCCACTGACTCAGTCCCCGCTGGTTTTTGCAGCCAGAAGTTGTGGGGACATCTTCCTGGCCCTGGCACCCTGGGCTGGGGGCCTGGTGTGGGGCTGTGACTCCTCACTCCCAGGATATCCCTCCTGAATTTTTAGCCACCACACGTGGGTGAGAGACCAGACTGTTCCGTGTTTGTGCCCCTCCTACCAGTCTGGATGGATATGGTGTCTTTAATTCTGTATTTGTCAGACTCCATTCAACTCGGTTTCTGATGGTTCTGAGCGATGGTTGTTCTATATTTTAGTTGTAATTTTGATGTGGTTGTGTGAAGAGGCGAGCCATATCTGCTTATGCCGCCATCTTGACTGGAAATCCAGGCTTCAGCTTTAATGCGACTTTCTCAGAGAGGCTTTTGATGACTCTCCAATCTACTTAGGTTCTGCATTATTCTCTGCCATAGCACCCTCTCTTTTTGTTTCCTTCATAGAATTTATTTGGCTGTGATTTATTTTAAAATTGTGCAGTCTTCCAAGCCATAAAGCCCCATTAGGGCAGGCATTGTGTCTGTTCTGTTCTGTTCACAGTAGCCCAGGTAGCACTTGGCAAAGTGCCTAGTACATAGTAAACACTCGATAAATATTAATTGAATGAACAAATGAGTGTGAGTAAAACACAGATTTCCTTAGCCTGATATTTCTAACATTAGTCTCTTTGCGTAGATTTTGTGATCAGAGTTCTGGGTTTGAATTTTGATTCTTCCACTTGCTAAGTGTGACCATTAGCAAGTTCTTTCACCTCTTTGATTCTCAACATTTCTTACATTGTTTTGTTTTAAAAATCTTTTATCCATTTGTCCTGTGTCTCTAACCAGACACCAAGCCTTCTGGCAACAGGGTTCCCACCTCAGGCATCTTGTATTTCTCACAGCATCTGGTTCAGCTAAGATGCGTGAGTGCCCACAGGGTACCAGTTACTGGCCAGGGGTGTCCAACCTTCTGGTGTCTCTGGGCCACACTGGAAGAAGAAGAGTTGTCTTGGGCCACACATTAAATACACGAACACTAACAAAACTGATGAGCAAAAAAAATGGTTTTAAGTAAAGGTATGATTTTTTTGTTGGGCCGCATTCATAGCCATCCTGGGCCCCATGCGGCCTACGGGCCGCTGGTTGGACAGCCCTGCGTGTACACGTATTTCACATTTATTATTGCCTAACTTCATTTTTCATGAGAATCCTGCCAGATCAGTATTACTATGCTTGTTGTAAAAACAGAGACTTGGAAGGTTTAGCCATCTGTCTAAGGGCACTCACTTAGCAAACAGCAGTCTTTTTAAGCTCTGTCTGTCTGGTTTCCAGCCTGGCACATAGTACATGCTCCATATATACTTGTTGGTGCTCTTTCTACTGCACCATACTGCCTTTCTCGGGAAATATAATAGGTACTCATAGTGAGGGTGATGATTATCATCATCTTTTTAGCTCCTATCCTCCCCAGAACTTGGCTGAAAATCTCCCATCCTTGATCCTCTCCCCTCAAGTTCCTCTAGTGTCCTGTACCCCTAATTCCCACTCAGTTTCCTGTTAGTGCCCCATCTCTTTACTAAATCCTTATAGATCATGACACAGTACACCCATTGTCTCCCCACAAGCCCTGTTCTTCTCCACATCTTCCTCCCACTAAAGCTTCTCTTCCTCACGATCTCCCCTTCCTCTATCCCCCATCTAGTCCAGCTTTAATTCTGGTTTCAGGAATGAGGATCTCCACCCTCACCTGGGAATGCCCTCTACTTCAGAGTGCTTATGTCCAGGAGGTGCCTAGGGTGCTTAGCAAGTGGAATTATTACTACTCAGTTGGGTGGCTCAGGTAAGTCACATGCCTCTCCAAGCCTCAATTTATTCACCTATAAAACGGTAAGGCTTGTTAACATTGATCAAGCACCTACCTAAGGTACATAAGCATTAGTTATATTCTAAGAAATCAATGATAGCAGATGTTTACATAGCATCTAAAGTGTGCCAGTCACTATGCCAAAGGTTTTAAATGTATTAATTCAGTTAACTCTCACCAGAACTCTATGAAAACGTTATTAACCCTATTTCACAGAAGAAAAACCCTGAAGTTCTCCAAATTAAGTACTTTACCCTGGATTACTCCAGCCAGTGGGTTGTGGAGCTGGGCTTCAGACTCTGGCCGCTCTGGCCACGGAGTCCCTGCCTTAACCAGTGTCCTATTCTCCCTATTACCTCATAAAACGAGGGAAGCTAGTTAAAAATAATCCCCCAACATTTTTACAGCACTTTTCCAATTCTAAAGCACTGTTCACATTTCGTACCTTATTTGATCTTCACAACAACCCTAAGGGTAGACATTATTAGCCCAATTTATGGGGCAAGAACTGAGACTTATTAAGACGATCATGTGTCCAAGAACGCACAGCCCGTAAAGTCAGAGTCAGGACTCAAATCCCGGACTGCCGGTTCCTGGTGCCCCTTGTGTTACACCGGACGCCACACGGCACATCCTGTTCTTTCTAAGTCTCCTCCAGCTCCAACATCGTCTACTCTTCTTGCCTCTTTTTCTTTAAGAGGCCCCAGGGTTCCCTCAAAGAACCTCCTGCTTTGTCGGTCTGCACCCATTCTGTGCAGTGCATGCTCACATACAGCAGGGGGTGCTGCAGACCAGCACACAGGAACTGCGCTGTCCTTCCTGACGTTTCTCTTTAATTTCTTTATATTAAAAAAGTCTTAGTCAATACTACCTGTGTATGGTGTAAAACTTTAAAGGTACAAATAGGTATACAATGTACCTGCTCCCCAGCTACCCAGTTTGCCAACCTAGGAGCAAACCCAAAAGGTTTTCTAGTGTTTCATTCTGGAGATATTCTATGATTATATAAGCAAATATGTTCTTTTCACCCACACGGATGGTAGGGTACACACACACACACACACGTTGTTTTTATTGTTCACACAAATGGCACTATACTAAACACACTGTTTTTCTTCCTCTAGTTTTGTGAGGTAATTTATCTTGCTGATCAGACCATATCATAGTTCATCATATTTCATTGAATGGTTAAATCACAATCAATTTACCAGTCCGCTATTCTTTTTTTATATTGAACAATTACAAGCAAATCCACAAATAAAAACACTGTGCCCAGGCCGCTGTGCACATGCGCACATCTGCAGAATAAATTTCCAGAAGTGAGATCTCTTTCCTGCAAATTACACACACTTGTCGTGCTGATCAATATTGCTCGGTCACCTTGCACAGAGGCCACCCACACGGCTGTGCAGCAGGGTGTGCAAAGGTCTGTTTCCTACGTCCTCACTGACACAGAATCTTACCAAGCTTTTCTGTCTTTGCCCATCCCGTAGCTGAAAGATGATTTCTCCCTGCAGTTTTCACTGCATTTCTCTTCGAGTGTCCCCTCACCTCTGAGATTCATTCCCACAATCTGTAAGTAATTAATTAGCAGGTGCCCCCTGGGTGCCAGGCCCCATGTTGAGGCATCCTCCCTCATCCGTGCCTGGTCTGACTTCTACCATCATCCTGCCTGCCCTGTATGTGCTGCTGGCCTTACCACTCCCCCAAGAAGCCATTAACCTTGTTTGGCCGTCCTCACCAGGTCAAGCAGGGGCGACCTTGCTTGACCTCTTCTTTAAAGGCTGAGGAGTGAGGAGAATGTGGTTTCTTGCCTTTTCTCTGTTTCTCCAGACTAATTCCTGTAACCCAATTAAGCAAAGCTGACAGGTGGGGTGTATGTGTAGAGGTCAGAGTTACCCTCAAGTGTTGGGCTTCTGAGACACACCCGGTCCTCAAGGAGTCAGTCAGTGCTTAGGTGTTCTCATCCTAACCCCCCAGGGTGTTAGGAAGGTGGACACAGAGCAGGAATGGGGCCTTTGTTTGTGTTCAGTGAATGTTGTTTGCTTCATGACTGGCCCAGACTTCCTCAGGTTGGGTGCCAGCTCAATGGAAAATGCAGTCCAATTAGGTTAAAGTAGGGAAGACATGAGTTAGCATTTAAATTCTCTCCTATGTGGGAACCTTCTGAACCATTCCTCAAAGCCCCCTTCCTCTGCAGTCCCAGAGCCCTTGACCCCATTGTAAGCTAACTGCTCCTTCACCTGCTTTCTCCTTGTGCTATAAATCAGCTCATCTAGAGCTCATGTTGTTCCTCTTTGTTCATGCTTGTCTATCTCCTCAGAATAGAGGGAGCAATCAACATATGGGAATTTTTTAATATCTTTCTGCCTAACAGTTCCCAAGACAGCATCCTTGTGAAAGCCTGTATCATTCTGTAGTTAACTTATAATGGGACCTCCAGTTTATCCCGTGGAAGGCTGCTGGAGTTTGCCTCCTAAAGCACACTTCTAATCCAGTCAATGTGGAGGTTCCCTGTGGCCTACTAAATGAAGTGCAAATTCCTGAGCTTGGAATTTAAGGGCCTCTGTGGTGATACGGCTCCCGTCTACCTTTTCAGTTCTTTCTTCCACTACCTCATGCTCCAGCGAAACTGAATTACTCAATGCTTCTCAAGTGTGCCCACACTCCACCCCGTGCCTTTGTTCGCGCCGGGCCTCCTGTGCCTGGAACACCTTCCTCTTTGCTCCCCTTCCCTCACCCCTTCCATCACTGATGTCTTCTTCTCTCCCTCTTCCCACCCTACCCTTTGTTTAAAAACTAGGGTAATCCATTTTTAAAAAGAAAAAAGAAAATACAGTTTACCTATCTTTCTGGTCCTTCTCAAATGTAATGGCTCCCAAAGACTCCTGGTCAGATCCCCCAGCAGGATGTAACCTTTCCTCGCTCCTCAGACTTTGCTTTTGCTTCTCTGTGACGCGGGTCTGCTGCATCTTGCATTCCCATTCCCACCGCCCTCCCAGACCACGCTCTAGAAAGCAGAGCTGGGCGAGACCCATCTTTGTGTTGCCTACAGTTGGTCAATATTGGTTTATGGAACGCTCTGAAGTCCGAGGAGCCTCTCCTTGCTGCAGCCTTTCCCACTCTAAGTATGAGAAAAAGTTGGGGACCTGTCACCAAGACCGCTGTAGCCATCTCTTCAGAGGTCCTCTCTCAACTCAGAGTTGCCCCACTCAAGTCAGGAGATAACTGCACCCTCTAACCCCTATACAAACCCGGCAGGGAGCAGTGTGAGCCTGTGCTTCATGCTGCAGAGAAAAGTGACCTGTTTGCTCCTTTTCCGAGAGAAAGTGACTTGGTTGTGTGTCTGAGTGACAAGAGGAGTGTTTATTCGCTTTGCGTTCTTGGGAGGGGAAATGGAAAGCCATTTCTCTCCTTCCCCTGTGGGCCTGGTCTTTTCTGCACCAGCAGATGGGCACAGACACTGCTCTGTGGAAAGGCCTGTCTGCATCACTGGCAAGGCTGGAGGAAGACTACCTGGTCCTTCTCAGGTGCCTTCTGCAGAGGCAAGAATGGTGCCTTGGAATTCAAATACCCGGGTTTTAGCTCTTACTCCACCATTCAAAAGCCATATGACCTTGACCGAGCCCCTTAATCTCTCTCAGCCTAAAAATAGAAATAGCTTCATCGTTTCAACCCTCCACGTGGGCTGTTCCAAGTACCAAAAGAAAAAAAAATGTACATGAGAGTGTTTTGCAAGTTACATTTTTAAAACGTTGTTTACATCCCGTCTGTTGTGCAGTGGGTTTACAGAGGCTTAAGAGAGTATACAAGATGTAAGACAGCACAAATTAAAAGTAAGAGCAGAAGAACAAAAGGAGGACAGAACGCGCCCAAAATAAGGTTATGTTTGCTATGGGTGGATCTCCAGGTTGTTGGTAAGCTGAATTGGTAGAAGGGATCCCCTGAGTGGTGGTGTTTCAGGGCATCCAGCGTGCAATCTGAAGGCTCCTAGTAGGGCTGACAAATTCAGATCCACTTGAACCTGGAGGCAGACAGAGCCTTCTCACCATCTTATCCATCCCCCCACCCACTCTACATAGCAAGCATTAATTACCTCCCTCTGGGGACAGACTCACCTACCTCCCACTCAGGCGCTCATTAAAAAAAAAAAAAAAAACAGCTTTATTTTATATATATAAAATACATACCATAAAGTTTACTCTTTTAAAGTGTACCATTCAATGGTTTTTAGTATATGCCCTTAACCTTTATTACCGAGCACCATACCCATCCAGCCTTCTTTCCCACAGAGACCCCCGTTCCCCCTTGCCCCAGTTCTTAACTCCCTGAGAGTCTGGACTCAAATGCTGGAAAAGTTGCCCCATATTTCCGGTATTTTCCACGTCTGACCCATCTCTTTGGCCGGGTGCCCCCGTTAGATCAGCTACACTGAAAGTAATGAGTGGATCTGGGGACGGTGGGGAGGGCCCAGAAAAGCCACCGGCCGATCTCCGCATTTGGAAGCGCCGAGGCACGCCCAGTGCGAACGCAGGCGGCAGGAGGCGGCGGGCAGGCCCGGCCGGCCCGGAGCTGCGGCACTTGCCGGATCGCATTGTTAGACCGTGACTCATTCCGCGGCAGTCTGGAAAGCTGAACCTCTCGGCCGGGCCTTCAAAGCAGGGCCACTCGGGCTGTGGGTGGACCCTCTGAGCAATCCTCCGAGGGCCAGGGTGGGCAAGCCGAGTTGGGACCTCTTCAGTGCTGAACTGGACAGTTTCGCGCCCCTTGACCCCACATGAGAATCCCACATGTTAAAAGGTCCTGTGTTGGGAGGTGGAAGGGAGAAGAAAAGGTATCCTCTTTGTGCTTTCCAAGAGAGAAGAGGGAGTTGTCTCAGCTCCTGACCCCGCCAGAGAGCTGGGCTCTGCTGACTAGCTGTGGGGACCCAGATCCCAGTTCTGGAGTTAGTGACAATCAAACAGGCCCCCTAAGGGGCCCTCTCATCATTCTCTTCCCCTTTTCAAGGCTGTTCCTTGACATTGTGGCACTCAATCACATACCTCTTTCTTCTCATCCCCCTCTCCTCCTCCTCCCTCTGGTTTCTCCCTATCACTATTTCCCATCCAGGACATTACTCCATCAGATCTTTCATAATATAAGGGAGAGAGCCGGGCGGGGCAGAATCTTCTCTTCCATGTTACTCAGTTGGCTGGGGTTCCTTGCATTCCGAGTACTCACTGAAATCCAGATCTCCAACAGGCTTCTCAGTCCAAAGGCCTGGGAGGCTGTTGAATGGTTCCCCGGAGCAGCTCCAGCCCATCCCACCACCCCTCTCCCAGCATGCTTTGGCCAGGGCATGACTGGAGTGGAGAGAGTGACCCAGAACTTTCTGTCTAATGGGGGAGGTAGAGTGTGGCCTCTGGGAACTCCCAGTCTAGGGGAGGAACTTCCACTAAAACAATGAGAGACCATTTCACAAGGCAAAACGTGCCCAACTGCACATCCTACAAAGTGCCAAAGGGCTTTGACATTGATTGGGATTGTGGCACACGATTCCTTCAGAAGCTCATTCCTCCAAGCTCTCGTGGGAGCCATCACATGTATATGGTCACGATTCCTAACACTCTCTAAACAAAGCCCAGAAGAGGGTGTCCATTGTCTGGGGAAGTTAATGCTGGGCTGAGTTCAGGGAAGCTGCCCCTGGGTTGAATGTCCTTAAAACCATGGGAGACCGCCGAGTCCAGTGGTCTTCCCGCTACCCCAAGCCATGTCCATCGTCTTCGGTCTTCAGATGACGGGAGGAACGCAGGCAGGGGGTGTGGTGGTGTGGGGGCTGTGCCGGCAAGTGGGGAAGCTGCCAGATGGTGGGAACTGCTCCATCTGATAAGGGGAGAGGGATGGAGAAGCGGACCCAGGTTTCTTGAAATAGTATTTTCTCTTCTGTGAGAATAGCCAGGTGCATCTAGAGGAAGGAGGAGAGGTTCCAGTTTTGTGGGGACATTAGCCACTTACATGGCTTGGGACACTATCTCATAGTCAATAGTGACACCTGTGTGGTCATTTTTCCCAGTGACATAGGTACGTGGACCAGCTCACCACTCAGCACTACCCTGTGAGGCGCACCGCTGTTATCGCTCCCGTTTTCTAAGTGAGGTTCTCTCTGAGAAGTGAACTCCCTGGCAGCTGGCTCACTGCAGACTGGGGACCCCAGCCCAGGTCTTCTGGTTATAAGTCTGGTGGTTGTCCCACTGTGCTGCATTGTCACCCCATGAGCCTAGTGTCTAGGGTCAGTACTGATTCTGAAGTCCCCATTGTAGACCTCTATCCTCGACCTCAGCGACGGCCCTGTGCAGAGCTTGGGGGAAAGTAGGAAAGGCACATGCTCTGGGCGCAGAGACCCCCTGGCCCCTTTCCCAGGCCCGTCAAGCTGTTCTTAGGCTCGGTTTACACCAGCCACCTGCCCCCACCCACACCCACACCCTGCTAGCCCCAGCTGACTTGGAAGCGGGGAGACGGAGGCAAGGCCAGAAGGTTTTGTTTTCCAATGATGGAGAAATGGCTGAAATCCTGGCATCTCCCCCAGAAGACAGAGGCAGCTCTGGATTTCCTGTTGCTCCCAACACGGGCCAGATAATTGGAGACAGATTTTTGGGCTTGGGTTGGGAGGTGAAGCTTGAAGTGCAGTCATCGGGCCTCCTGTGAGTTTGTGCGCGCCCGCTTTCTTTGTTAGTACTGAGTGTGTGTGCAGAAGCTTGTGTTTTGAAACAGTGTGTGTGTCTAAGTGTGTGTGTGTGTTTGTGGGGCACGCCATGTTCCTGGTACTTCTCTGTTAATGTATAGAACTCTGTGCGTGCGTGTGTGTGTGTGTGTGTGTATGTAAGAAAGTGTGTGAGCACGTGTCTGGGCCACCGGGAGTGGCTCCCTTGTTTTGTTTTTTGTTTTGTTCCTTTGTGAGAGTCAGTCCAGCCGGGGAGACCTCCCCAGCTCTTTCAGGATCTTATTACTCAAGACTTGGTGATTAAATGTAAAACAATAATTAAGATTTAAAAAATAAAAGACAGGAAGGCAGATGGCCTTCATGGAGAGGATGTGAGGGATAGAAACAGCCAGAGCACAGTCAGAAGGGAGAGCAAAGGGGGACCTTCTTACAGGGCGAGGGTCCCTTTTAGGGGGCCTCCCCACCTCTCTCATCGAGAAAGGCGCCACACACTTCCAGAGGGGTTCAGCTTTCTCCACACTCCTGAGGCTGGGCAGGGGACAGAGCTGCTGTTGCCTTCCTGCCTGAATGGCCACCCTGGAAGAAGACTCAGACCCCTTTCTCCTAAGGCCCTCTGTGCACATTTCCAAATGTAGGGTCTTTTTTTGCTACAAATAAGATACAGGCCAGCTGGGAAGTAGCCTAAATCGTGAGAACACTTAACCAGCCATTGTGTACCTGCTGCATGGTCAGCTGTGGGCTCGGCGCTCACTTTACGTATGTTTTGTATCAACGCACGTGTGTATATGTGCGTATGTAAAAGCACTTAGGAGCTGGGTGTTAGCTTTCTACAGAGGAAACTGGGTTTGTGATAAAGTAAGGACTTTAACCCTCCATGGTTCCCCCACGTGATTGTTCACTTGTTCACTCAACAAACATGCCCTGACACCTGTCTGCATCAGGCACTGTGCTAGACAGCGGCGATGAACACGACATAGTCCCTGCCCTCTCGGAAGCCTCCGTCTGGGGAGGGAATTAATGATGTTCCAAGGATTAAATTTTCACTCTCGGTGCTGGAGTCAGGTGGTGGTTATGGGGCTGAGACTGGGGCAAGACTCACTCCCAGAGTGAGTTGTTCATTTTTCCTTCTTTAGAAAATTGATTTAGAGGGAGAGAGAGAGAAACATCAATTTGTTGTCCCACCCACTTAGGAATTCGGTGGCTTATTCTTGTAAGAGCCCTGACTGGGGATGGAACCCATGACTTTGGTGTATGAGGGCAGTGTTTTAACCAACTGAGCTACTCAGCCTGGCCTAGTTGTTCTTTGTAAAGACATTTGAAATAAGGACTGGCTGGGGTGGAGAACTTGGCAGAAGTGGAGGGCAGTGGATGTGTGCTCTGGAGGCTTAAAGGGGGACAGAAGGGGAAGACACGGTTTGCCCACCAGTTCGCTTCATAGCCCAGCATTCCCTGGGTGGACATGGTGTCCTTAGATGGCCCAGCCCCTCTGGCAGGAAGAAGGAGGGAAGCCGGGGAGAGGCACACACCCTCTCCTCTCTGGACTGGTGTCTGCAGTCCCAGGGTGGCTGGTTGAGAGGTGGAGAGGATAGAGTCCCCTACTAGCTCCTGGCGGCCTGACTCAATTCCCCAGTGCAGCCGCCTGGGCGCTCCGCCGCCAGCATTCTCTGTCCTAAATCGCTTCCAGTTTGTTTAGTCAAAACCCTTGGCCCCAACATCAAAGCCCCTTTGGAGTTTCTGGGGGTTGTTGTTCTTATATGGTGTTTATTTCAGAGACAGTTCTGCTGTCACCGGCTGTGCAGGGTGGGGCAGGAGGGGTTGCTTGGGGCCCTTGGGTTTTAGAGACAGCAAGTAGGCCTGGGGGGGAAGGTGACAGGGCAGTTTCCATGACAACTGCCCCAGGACATTATCTCTCCCAAGCTTCTACCTGGTACATAGGGGCACACAAAGGGAGATTGCCTTTTCCTTTGCCCAGGGCCCCACGGAGGAGCCTCCATTCCCCGCAAATTTATACCACACATTTTAGTTTGGCTGCAGGGGTCAAGCTTTCCCCACATCTCCTTTCCCCCACACCAGCTCTCATCTTAGAGCCCATGGGCTCAGTCCAGGCAGACAGCTCTCCACTCTTCAGCTCCCAATCTTTGCCCCTCTATGCTGGGCTGGACCCCAGCTCCTTCTCCACCCCCACACCCCTTCTTCAGAAGGGCCTTTCCTTCCTTTCTGAAATCTGATTGGCTGGCTCAATGTGTACTCAGCTATTTGCACTCACATTAGGATCCATTTTACTCTGGAAATGTACTTTTCTTACTTCTGATCCTGCAAGTTCTAGGGGGTTCCCTTCCTCCTGTGACACATTCTCCAGTGCCTAGCACAGGGTGTGCACATTGAGAAGACATGTTCTGTCCAGGTGAGGTGGATGGAGAAGCTGCTTTCATGGAGACAGATAGTAACAATGCAGAGCTGTTGGCCTGGGTGGAGGCAGAGTTCCCAGGAGTCTCCAGGGGTAGGGGGGAATCTGCACTGGGTGAAGAGACAGCCAACTCCAGGCCTTAGCCATTTGCTAGAGCCAGAACCAAGGGAGGAAAGAGACACAGGGAAGTGGGG
>VMDR010013034.1:0-25571 GCA_007922815.1 Macrotus californicus | reverse complement strand
ATCTTCTGCTCCTCATATATTAAGGTATATCTTCCCGTTGATTCCACTTCCCCAAAGTGCTATGATTTTTTCAGTAATTTTTCTTTTGTACTTGAATTAATCTATGCTTGCTTTTAGGCAAATGTGAATATTGTTCTATTTTTTCCTTTCCAAAAACATACTCATTTTTTTTTAAATCTAGGGAACACAGAAGCTGGACTCAAGGAAAAAATGAGGAAAAAATTGTGGCTGAATACTGTGCTTTGAATGCCTTTAGATTTGTAACATGTGTATCTACTCAGTTACTTTGCTCCGTGGGCTAGAGAATGCTATTATGAAGCAGAGATTACAAAGCCTAGTCTCATAAATGTTGGTATCATTGTTTCTCGGTCAATAGACTACACCCTTCAATAAAATATTAATAATAAAAACACTAGAGCAGCACTCTATGCGAATTCCTGACTATACCCTTCACTCCAGGTAAGGGCATCAAGGCCTCATGAAGCTGAAGGTCACACAACCAACAAGGAATTGGTCATTTGACTCCAGAACCTGAACACTTAACCTCAAAACTATACTCTCCCTTAAGCTTGTGCCTCTGCTGAAGCCAAAACCTCTGGATAAGTAAACTTTTAATTTTTACTCAAAATTCTTTATTGGCTTCCCACTGGAGTTTTCCCACATCTCAAGTCAAATTCCTACACATGAACCTATACAGAATATATATGCCCCCAGCTGGCACAAAATAGCACAGCCACACGGTGAGGCTGGAAGTCATTTAGGGTTAGGTGCAAGGCAGCCAAGCAGCGGATCCAGCTGTTTCAGACGTAACTCAGGACTTCCTCTGCATCACTCAAACGCGGCTGTTTTTCCTTGGGGAACGGATTGTGCAGCAAGGCCCCAGAACTGTATGTTTGCTTTTAACAGATGCACAAGTTCTCTTGGGCAATTGGAGTAGTTAAGCTCTTGGAGAGAACACTTCTCAAGGATAAGCCCAAGCTGTTGGAGGGAGAGCAGAGAGGAGGCTGCGTTCTAGTTCATTTCAGTGGAGGTGTTTCCCTTTTCTTAACAAAGGCAAATCATCATGGATGCTCAGTGCTGGCACAGGTCCAGAGATAAGGCTTCACGTTTCCTGAGTTCTTCAAATCTAGACCCTAAATTCTGGTGCCATTTTCCTTGAGAATCTGGGAAAACAGGACATCAGGATAAGGAGTCTTTAATCTTCCCACACCTCTGCTCAATTATTGTCCTCAAGTACGTATGTCCAGTGAGGCCAGCTTTTTCTCTTGGTCCAGAAAAGACTGGGTGTTAGGTGCAGGATTTTTTGCACACCTTACACAATATGTAATTACGTTCAGGACGAGACTGTGGAATAGGGAATGGAATCCTGGAGAAATATAAGCAAAGAGGATCGTAGGCCCTCTAAGAAATATACCCCACACATAAGAGTCCCAAAGGGCAAACACTCTCTTGCTTTGTCAGCCAACACACCCTGGATACATACATGCTAATAAAAACAAACCATATGTGAGAAGCACGACTTCTGAATTCTCCCTGATAAAGTAATTGAATGCTGACTCCCAACAGACAGACACAATTGCTCCTCCCTTGGAAATTCAAATACGTGGTCTTGACAATCGTAGTAAAGATTTGACAGCTTTAAAACACTGTATTTCTGCCAAGATGATTGCACTTTCTTTTCCTCCTTCCTTCAAAAAAAATTATTTTTCCATTCACTTTTCCAGCTGATGGATAGATTAAAAAGGTACTGAGATTTTCAAGACCACTTGGCAGGACAGGTTTGGTGTGAGGGTTGAATGTTTTAAAGATTGGTTTGGGTGCATTTTAATGAACTGGAAAGAGGAAAAACAATTTCTGCGCAGGTCAGATTTGCAGATTAAAATCACACATACCAACCTGTGGGGCTGGTGGAAGTCACAGGGCGCTTGCATTTGCTTCCCCATCTCCCCGGAACACCACAGTGGAGGGCCAATGCCAAGGGCACAGGGCCTCAAATCGTGTTTTCATCATGTGTTCTTCTCTGGGTGGTGGGAGGCCCGAGGGTGCACAGGGGGGACTAGACTCACAAAGGACAATTACATGATGGAACACAAAGTTACTTCCTAGATCACATTTCACCCAAAGGCTGTTCATCTTAATCTCATGAATATATTTTGATAGTTTTGAAAGAATATTAGATTTTCTGAGTGCCAAGTTTTGTTAAAAAATTTTAAATTCTGTACTTTAAACTTTTCATGCTGACGTAAAAACTTACAAATTTAGCAGTAGTACATTTTTTGGTGTGAAACGCATTTTTTTTTCACATCCCACCTGTAACAATCAGGGTACTTGGTAGCAAATGATAGCAACCCCAGATAATTTAGGTAACAAAAGAAAGGGAAGGCTGTCGGGTATGTTACAGAATTAGTGGAAAATGTAAGTGAGCAGCTTCGTGGTCAGGAATGAAAGGTTGGTGGCAGAGGACTCGGCCAAGGTCATGACAATGGACTACTCCAGATAACGTACTACTTCTGCACAGGAGATGCAGCTGCCACGGGTGCCCCCTCACTGGACGCTCACGGCCCCCAGGATCTTGACTCTGTCGCTGCCACCACCAAACCATGATTTATGCTGTCTCTGCACCTCTGCATCACTCCCTACACATACATCGTAGGGGGCAGTTTCTGAATTAGCTGAGTTGAGATGCCATCACACCGTACCTGTCTGCGGTTGAAGAGGGAGAATCTATGGTACCCTTCAACCTTTGCAGACTTATGTAAAGGCGCTCTTCCCTAAATAAAGAGATCTAGATAATGTGGTACCAAGAAGTAACCTCAACGATCACCTCTAACTTTCCCTATCAATATATCCTTCAATATATTCTCTAAATCACCTGCTAATGTTTTATTGAATAAAGCATTATATCTATCTATCCACTATATATATATACATATATATCCATTATATATATATATACATATCTATCCACTAGAAAATATCTACTCATCGCCATTTCTTTTCTACTTATCAACTTTCTCATTAATTGGTTCCCTCTATTAACCATTCTTATCTTTTTTTGTATTTTTCCTCTATTTCTTTACCTAGTAATATCTTATTCCCTCCTGCATTAATGACAACACACTACACCCACGTATAATCTGCCATCTCTTTGTAATGCTGAATTTTTAAGGCCAAATCTTGCAAGATTATGTCATCACAGAAAGTATGCCTGCAAATCAGAAGAGCTAGCATCTCAACCAACACCGCATATCCAGCTCCTAAATAAGCATCTTCACTAAAACATTCAACTTGAGGATAGTCTACAAGAGCACACTTGGTATGCCTCCCCCTCCAGAATGGACTGACTGACATTCCCTCCCTCCCTCCATCATTCTCTATTTACTGGAACCACTGACTTAGGTGTTTGATTATATTAGAGAAATATTTAGGGTAATAAGTGAAGTTTTTGGATAAGGCTAAGAATGCATTCTTTTCCAACGTAAAAATTCACTTGAAAACACAGGGTTAAAAACTAATTATTAGATTCCAGTAATAAAAAATACCTGTACTTCCCCTCCTCCATCAGAAACTTCAAAAAAATTTGTAAACAAAACAATAAATGTGTCACATAAATAAGAAGTCAACAGGTTTAATTTTATTGAATAGAGAAAGCTCATTCAGGGCTTACACAGATCATAGGAATACTTTAGATTATAACAGATAATAAATCAACAGCTGATCAAAAGGAAGGAAGAAAGCAGTTTATGCTTTCAAGGTAGAAAAGAAATCTAATCGCTACATGTCTTGTAAAATTCCCAAAACAAGGTCTAGTCGAGTTTTTGTTCAGTAGATTTTTTTTTCCTTTTTTCAAAGGATGAAAAATGAGATTCTAGGTGTACACTATTGGTTACAACTAGTAAAACAGCTTGGAGAAATCATGAGACAGAAGCATAAATACAATACAAAAAGACAAGATTTTAAAACTGTATTACAGGAATAGTAACTATAATCAGTGGAAAAGATACATTAAAACCAGCAGGGGGTTACACTAGCTCAAAACAGAACTTACGGGCAGACCAAAACCGATGCTAGTGAAGGAAAATGGTCTGTTTTCAGGCAGTGCATCCAGACAGACACCACCACAAAGAAATGCCGACAGCAACTACGTGGTCCCCTCCGGTCGCTCCATGAAGTGTCACAGGTGGAGGGACGGATGAGCAGCTTAGGCCTTCTCCAGGGACTTGTAGTACTGCAACAGCACCGTCCAGGCCTTAGGCGCCATGAAACCGTCGGGAGGTTTCTGGCCATCTCGGGCAAGTTTGCGCATTCGCGTTCCTGAAATAAACTCGAAGTCTTCGTGGCTGAAAGAGAAAAAGGAAAATTATTTCACATGTTTAAAAACTTAGTTACAGGAAAATATTTAAAAGCATATGTTCCTTCTGTTCACAGTAGACAAACTTATTGAAAAAATGGATAAAACATACTCGTGAATAGCAAGCTGATTTCAAACTTGTCATTGAGCAAAAGTACCACACACTGTCGACAACTATCCAATTTCAGAACTGGCAGAGATATTTTAACTGACATTGTTACGAGATCATTGCAGATTCACACGCCATTTCAGAACAGACACGGCGAGATCCCTTGTGTCCTTGTAGCCAGTTCCCCCCGACAGAAACATCTTGCAAAACTACAGCATCATGTCACAACCAGGATATCAGCACAGAAACAATGCACCTGCCCTATCCACGTTACCCCAGCTTTATTTGCTCTCATTCTCCAGCGTGTTTATTTCATTCCGTGCGGTGTCATCACGTGTGTCGGCTCGTTAATGTACCATGGCTAAGACACAGAACAGCTCTACAGCCGTGACGGCCCCTCGGGCTGCCCTTCTAGAACCGCACGCATCTCACCCCTGCTCTCCCGCTCCCGGCAATTGCGAGTCCAGAACCAGGAACTTAAAAAAACAATTAATGTAATTTAGCTAGGACGGATTCGAAACGTTTTAGGATGAATCTGAAAGGCTAAATGCGTACTGGAACATTAAGAGGAAAACTGGAATTTCTCAACAGCAACAGTGAGCAGGTGGCACTAAGGGCCCTTACTGCATTTTTTTACCACAAAGGCAGTGTTAGGTCTCAGGTGCATACTACAAAAACACACGAAAGCCCTCACACCACTAAGCACGTGGCACCTGTGGCTGTAACACATACCTGTCTACTAGCAATTTCATTCTGTTCGCTCAAACCAGGAACCAGCTAGAGAGCAGACCAGCACCAGTTCTGAGTCACTGAGTCACCAGACCACAGGCCACATTTACTCCTCGTCAGAAGCCATATGTTCCCTCCCACTTCATTACCTGTGGATTCACAGGGCTGGTCGAAGTCACAGGTGCTTGCATCTGCTCCCCCATCTCCCTGGAACACACCAGTGCAGGGCCTGGGGATCCACTGAGATCACAAACCGCCAACTGGCCCTTCCTTCTAGAGGTACACTAGGCACGTTTTAACTCATAATTACATTTCTAGGAATCTCCAGTAAGGAAATAATTAGAGATGCAGAGAAACACTTTGCAGAAAGATACCTATATGAAAGTTGTCTTATGATAGTCAAATATTAGGAATAACCTAAAAGTTTAAGGCTCTAAATAAATGATGGTACAGCCCTGAGTTGAATTGCATAATCATTAAAGTACAGCTAAGGGCAAGGAAAGATGTTTAGATGTAATTAACAGTAACTGAAACAATCAGAATACAAAACTTCATACAGAATAACGCTGCGATTTTGGTAAAATACAAGGGGCGGGGGGTGGGGGGTGGGGGGTGGGGGGTGGCTATAAAGAAATGCACCCAAGTGTTAATCACAGATACCTCTATGAAGTGGTGTCATAGGTGCTTTTGATTTTGTTCAGCATGGTTTCTGCAACCTTCTACACATAATGATTTTTATCAATTATCAATTACCAAAATGAAATAAAAATAAAAGTATTATCAACAACAATTGTTGTCATAACAGGTTATTTTAAAAATCCCTATCCAAAGCGATCTGAAACCATTTTAAATAACGGAATCTTTAATTAACTTGAAACCGCAATCATGCGGCACACCGCCCCCATGAGCACAGACAGACAGGGCACCACTGCAGCATGGGCCTCCTATTCTGGCCCCACGGCAGTGAGAATGGCTGCTAAGTCCCAGCCCAGTGGCAGACACTGGCAGTGAAGAGTATATCTGAACAGAGCTACAGACGCAGAACACAGCCGGTAAACACTTACTGACCAGAATCTACTAGCTTTCTAATTAGGAACCCAATAAATTTTCTAATTAGGAACTCAATAAACATGAAAAAATGAAAAGGTGTATGTACAGAAAAATGTTAGTGGTTCAATACAGAATATATTCATAGATTTAAATGAGTCGCTGTTCTTCATCCTCTGGCAAAAAATGGGGACACAGGATCTATGATTAATCTGAGCAGTTTACACATCCCTTTCTAGAAATTTCCTCATGCCCTTCGTGATCTCTTCAATAATCATCTTCAGATCTGCCTTCTTTCCGACCCCGTTCACCCCCTCTAGTCAGGGGACCCACACTCCATTTTCCTAAGCTGGTTCATTTAGTCTGTGTGAGCTTTTGGGCTTCTACTCAATAGGACTGGGCTCCAGACCAAGAAATAAAGAAGTACTGTGATTTCCTCACCCAGAGTTTCCACCAGACTCTGGTTTCTCTTGCTTTTCTGATTTCCACTGTCCCTGTGCTGAATGACCTGCCCGGCTCACTGAGCTTCTGAGCCTTGGACCTGGCTCCGTCACCACCAGCCTCTACAAGCCTCCTGCACCTGGCCTGCCCCTGTACTTGACGCTACTGTTAGTTCCTAAAATCACCTTGACTCTTGGTCCTGGATCCTAGTTCTACCTCTTAGATTCACTGCTGGTCCCAATTATAACCTTTCTAACTCCACGGTGAGGTACTCACACATTAATGAATGACCCAGATGCCTCTAAAAGATATCTGAGAGCTTTATTCTGTAATGCTACACGTACAGGATATGAACATAAATTCATGTGACACGTTTAATCAGTCACTGGAATATCCATGTTAATGCTCTATCTCTTAATATGAAGCAGAAGGTACTACTTTAATTCAGATGTGTGACATCTTCCCCTAGTCACCCATAAAGGCAGGAAGATACACACACACACACACTCATCATAGGCACATTCAACTCGGTTTTCAACAGCTCCCATTTTCTTAGGTGAAACATCTTTTCAATGTCTGTACAGATGTTCAAAGACGATTGAAAAGAAGGACAGGGTAACAGGCAATGCTTTAAAGCAGGCTGGACTGAAAGAGTTTAAATCTAGAGGGCACCCCGCACTTCTATCACCTGGCCCATCAGCACGTGAGCTGGCCACCACAGCTGATGCACAGCACATGAGCTGGCCACCACAGCTGATGCACAGCACATGAGCTGGCCACCACAGCTGATGCACGCCGTGAGCGACTGTCTCTCTCACAAGAATGGCCACAGAAGAGACTACAACGTAATGTGAGAAAAAGGAATTGGCTGCATGTCGGACGGGCCCCGAAAAGAAGCAAGACTATGAGAGATTTCACAAAAAATTCAGAAAGACTGGGGTTAGAAACACAATTTGTAAGTTTATCGACCCTAAAATAAAAACTGAACTTGAGAAAAACAGATAAGCTCAACAAAAGAGAAAATATTTGTCAAAGAAAGAAAATCAAGATGATTACATGAAAGTCATGGGAAAAATTTTTAAATTTTAAGGACAAACGGGAGCTAAGGAAGATGACCACGAGGGAAGAAAAAAACAAGACCCAAAACACTGGATTTACAAATCAGAATTCAAGTTTTCTCGAATCTAAGAGTTTCAGTGGACGGAGGAAACATGAAATGATAAAACGGCAGAGACACACAGTGGAGAAAAGATGTGAGTTTTTTCCTGGAAAAAGGGCAGGCTTAGTAAGCGCATAGGCAGAAGAAATAAAAGGCAAGAATGAAAGATGAAGGAAGACGGAAACCAGGACAGAGGATGCAGGGGAGAAACGAAAGCTGGAGAAGGTCTGGAACAAAAAACACAAGGAAAGGAGCTTTGACAAGGAGGAGGGTCAAGAGTGAAGAAAAGAAGACATAGAGATGATCTGAAGTTACACGTAGAAGGAGGGGAGGCGGTTAGTGTTTCCGCAAAGACTCGAGGCTGACTTCTGAGGGTAACATGAAGCTGTGTGGACAAGAACTGATAATGCCGTAGACTCCATCAACACAATCGACTTATCTCCAGGCCGGAGAGGTTACCCCTGAGAGGGTCAGCAAAGCCAAGCCGCACACAAAGTCAAGGGAGCTGCAGGGTCCAGATATCTGTCCACTTGTTATCTCAAAATCCTTGCTGCAGCCTGATGTAAAATTGGTCAGTTTAGCTGAGAATCATTTGATAAGACATCAACTGAAATGTTTCAGTTCCTTAGGAGCTTCACTTACCAGCTCCCTAAATAAGCTTCATTGAGGAAAATTACAAACCTGGCGTTTTCTGGCCATGTAAATTTTAAATTTTGACTTCAAAAAAGAAAGCCTGTGCCACATGCATAAATTACTTGTCACTGACAGCAGTGAGAAAGACACAAGAGCACAGCAGCTGCTGGATGATTCTGTCTTGACTTTTTGATTAAAGGAAAAAAAGCCAGAATAATTGAAGTCCTTTCTTTCCCCAGAATGCCAAGCTGTCTGAAATCCAGAAGTCTGCCTGCATTCCTTCTGAAATTGCATTTTAAAGCCCGAGTCCCTGGGTACCTCTTTCCCGGACGCTATTTCACACTCCATCTGCCCCACATGCCACAAGCATTTCTTCATCACATGGAACTGGAGTTTCCGCTTCCACATGGTGGTGGTTCTACTCCACCCTGGCCACGAAAAACACATGTATTTCCCTTCGCCTCATAACTGTACTTCTGTCACATACAGACTTTGCTTTTTATCAGAAGTCAGATGCAAGGACTTGACACAAGAATAGTAATTCTAGTTGTAATCAAATCATAGTGTTAACAATTATATATTTAAGTGGCCATCTTTTTATAGAAATAATTAAATCAAACAAAACTGGGGCATTCCAGGAATGATCTAAAATTAGCTCTGAACTTCACCTGTGAGTAATCGGGAATCTGCTGGAAGCAGAAAAGGCTACTGAGCTACTGAAAAAAGGGTATTAGGCTTTGACTACAAAGTAACTCTAATTAAACCATCTCATTTCACTAGTTAACCAATCTCCCACGGCACCTGAAAAAAGAAACACAAGTATGTTTTGGGTTTTTCTTTCTCAAAACCACTTGGTCACACATTTTTATAATCCACAGCTGAAAGAACGCCTGCTCTTAAAAAAGGGTGGTGGGGAGGAATTCAAACAGCAGGAAGGGGAAAAACCAGACCCTCAAGCAGACTGTGTGGGACCCTGTGGGACCAGCATCTTGTCCCATGTGGGACACACCACACGTGGCCAGCATCTTAACTAACTCCAACTCTTGGCTTAACTCTGGTACCATATGACTCTTGGCTTCTTGTCGGAGATTTTAAATCTTTACAACCACCTCTGTCTTTGGCTCCACATAGGTGGCCATCAGAGCCACCATCACAAACTGTTCATGTCGACAAGGCTGGGCTCAGCAGACAGCCCTTCACGTGTATCTTCTGATGGGTCATATTCAATTAGGCCAGCTTTTAAAAACTAACTAGATGACAAGCAAAGGAGAATTTCTTTACTAATATAACTAAAAATACTAATGGTAACTTATATGTGAATCTAATGAACTATTTGGGATCTATTTAACTTCCCAACTTAAAAGCAACTTATATATAATACAGTGTATATCAGAAAACTACAAATTCTTAGGAATGAGGTAAAAAAAAAACATCTTTTCAAAACAGATAGCTATTTTTAAGTTTCCAGAAACTAAAAAGTAATGGTTGACATTATCCATGGCAAGTTTAATGACTTTTATTTCCAAACCAAAGACCAACTAAAATACACAAAACATTTAATTATCAGAAACTAATTAACCCAAATCCTTAATTCATCATATTTTCCTCCCAGCACTCAATTCTTATAAGATTAGAGAACAGCTTCGATCAGACATTCAGTCAAATATCAAACTCCTGAAGTCACCACAGTCAACTCCATTTTCTTTACCATAAAGGGTGACGGAATCTATGATGTACTGCAGTGTAGAAAAACAGGATTTTTGTTTGCTTTTGGTTTTTTTATTGAGGTGTAATTAGCATACACCATTATATTAGTTTCAGGTGCACAACATAATGATTGGCTATCTGTATTGGGAAGCGATCACCGCAATGTCTAGTTAACATCTGTCGTCATATACGGTTACCAAAAACACATTTTCTGTCTTGTGATGAAAACTTCTAAGAACTGCTTGCTCGGCAACTTTCAAATATGCAATACAGTATTATTATTAACTATAGTCACCAGGCTGTACATGACATCCCCATGACTTATTTATTTTACAATTGGAAGTTTGTACCTTTTGACTGACTTCACTCATGCCCTCCCCACCCCCGTCCAGCAACCACCAATCTGTTCTCTGATATCTCTGAGCTTGAGAACAGGGTGGGGTTAACTGAGTGCCAATGGACAGGTTTCTAAAGAATCCACATGGATCTTATTGGGCAGAAGGTTGGGTTTCTGTGCTCTCAACTAGAAAATCACTTTTCATCTGCTTCTTTAACAAGCCTCTGATTACTCAAGAATGGATCCCAATTTTCAAGAAACTAACCCTAATAGCTCTCAGATGCCCACCACCAAATACAACTGTCGGGGATGAGGCATCTGGCTGAGCTCCCTCTGAGCAGACTGTCCCAGACTATTCTGAGCGGCACACTGACGTCCCTGGGTGCAACTTCCTGTATCAGGCCTGCATCTAAGACAGGAGGTTATACAGACAGAAATAATACATTTTCAAAGGGTTTTTAAAAAGTAGTAGCCCAAACAGCTTAATTATTTACAAGTTAACCAGGAAAATTAAGTGAGTGTAAGCACTGCATTTTAGATAACAAGGACACTGATCTAACTACATTAAACAATTTCCTTTCTATTTGTCACCAGGATTTCTTTGTTGTTGTTTGCTTTCTACTTTGTGTCACGTGTGACTATCCTCATTTAGTTAGAAGCCAGGATTTCTAGCCCTCTCAAAATGAATAGATCAGATCCAATATGAAAGGAAAAAGCAGCCTCTGAGGAAAATGAAGGAACACCTATTTTTGATTTGTCAATAATGATGAAATAATTAAAAAGAGCATAAGGTATCCAAATACGTCAATACTGTTACAAGCCATTGATTCTCCACAGAGGTGATTCTGCTGCCTCATCTCCTCTCCCCTTTCCCAGAGCCAACATCCTACAGCAATGGACCCCAACCTTTTTGGCACCAGGGACCGGTTTCGTGGAAGACAATTTTTTCACAGACCAGGGTGGGGAGGATTTCGGGGTGATTCAAGCACATTCCATTCAAGCTTACCTCCTGCTGTGCGGCCTGGTTCCTAACAGACCCGGACCAACACCGGTCCACGGCCCAGAGGTTGGGGACCTCTGTTACAGTGCAGGATAGGACCTCACAATGAAGAATTATGTGACTCCAAATGTCAACAGAGCCAAGGCTGAAAAAGCCTGTTAAGTGGCATAGTAGAAGGAAAAAAATCAATGCCTGAGACCTATAATTGTCACTATTTCCTCCTGGAACTCTTTACAGTAAGCAATACCAGTGCCTGTGCCTACAGTCAGGAGAGATCACAGCCGGATCTCACAGAGCATCATTTGAAGGTACAGGTACAGAAAAATGACACCCATGTTTGCAAGGGAAAGGGGTGGGAAGAGGGGGGACTAGGTGGGACAGGCAGACTCTTACACCCATCCGTCCTGCATTTACCCCGTTCCACAAGGCACCCTCACTCGTGTGCTCTCTTTTTGTTAGTTGCTATATAAATGGGAATCATAATCTTGCACTTACCCAAATACAAAGAAGATTTACTGCATAAAGGAGAAAAAATTACAAAAACAAGCATCTCTAAAAGTTTGTAATATCTGAAAGAATGGGCTTTAAACTTGTAGTCCTAAAGAAACTTCCTTGAGTCACTATTATAGTTAATATGAACCTACTTAACTTCCTAAGTATAAACAGATGATTTTTGTAATAATTCCTATCAATAATATCTTGCCTGAAATTTTTATGAAGCTGGTTTTTTGTCCCTAAGCCTTGTCTTACACTGGTATTTAGTCAAATCAAAAGCTACAAAATCATCAATTGCATAAAAGTTGGCATTGAATAACAGCCATTAATCAAACATAAGACAACCTCACATGTGCATAATTAATAACTGTTTTCTCACCACATCAAAGACTATCGCCTTTCCATAAAATTTTAATCACTTTCCAACATATTTCCATCAACTTAATTGTATTTGAACACAATATAAAAATTTAGAAAGCTAAGTCAGTTTTAAAGCTTCCCAAGTTACAATTTATTAAGATTTGCTAACTCAAAAAAATTCCAAGAAAATGAGCCACTTATGCAACCAATATAGAATTCATCACTGGAAAATCTTATGAAAACTGATGTAATTATTTAGCTTTTGAATGATTAAAAGAGAGCAATACTACACAGAAAACATGAAAGTTATCAAGGGCCTCCCAGCACACCAGTCAACTAAGTACATACAGATGGGTCCTAGCATCCTGCATGTGGTTAAATCAGCTGATCATGCAAAGAAGCCACAGTAACGGAACATGTCGGCATAAGGAACATGTAAGAAAAAGCTCCAACTGTTTAGTTTTGTTTCCTTAACTCACAATGGAAACTCACCTAAGTTTTTAATATTTGGCTACTAGTTGAATGATTCTGTTTTTCTCTCCTCACTCTATATGTGATCATTACTTTCAAAACATCTTGTACACAATTAAACAAATAAATTGCATGGTGGGTGAGAAGCAAAGAGCTGCCTGGGCCAGCATTCCATCTCTGACACTGTTTTATAAACTTGTAGAAAGGCAAGGCTGGGAGCTTTCAAAAGAATATCCAAAGTAGGCTTCTCCCCAGACACAGCACAGCAGTTCCCCCCTTATCTGAGGGGTATATATTCCAAGACCTGCAGCGGGTGCCTGAAACCTCAGATAGTAGCGAAGCCTATATATGAGGTCTCTCTGGAAAAAGTCCAGCCATTGTTAATGTAATGAGAATGATTTGCATGACATCAATGTAACCTGGCAGCCAAGGAGAGTGGACTGGAATGTGCATGCATGAACAATGATGACTTCACTGTACTAGTCAATGGGGGCAGTAGACATCATTGAGTGAGCCTATGTACTGTGTGGTCATCACATTCAAAATGACTGAGCCAGTAGAGCAATGAATCTGCATCAAATTTGGTGTGAAGCTTGACCATTCCTCTGGGGAAACTACTAGGATGATTCAGAAGGCTGCAGCTATGGGCAGCTGGAGATTAGCAGCTTTATCATGACAACATGCCTGCTAACATATGTCTTGTGCAGAGTTTTTTGGTGAAACATCGAATCACCCAGGTGACTCAGCCCCCCTAAAGCCCAGATTTGGCACCCTGCAACTTCTGGATTTTCCCAAAACTAAAATCACCTTTGAAAGGGAAGAAATTTCAGACCATTGATAAGATTCAGGAAAATATGAAGGGGCAGCTAATGGCAAGTGGCAGAATTGTGTCCCAAGGGGCCACTTTTAAGGGGACTAAGGTGTCACTGTCCTATGTGTAATTTTTCCTGTATCTTTTATCTTCTTCAAAAAATGTCTCTATTTTTCATCTTACATGGCTGGATGCCTTCTGGACAGACCTCATACACCATGGTTTTTCCTATACATGCACACCTATGACAAAATTTAATTCATAAATTAGGCTCAGTAAGCGATTAACAATAGCCAATAATCAAACAGAACACCTAGAACCGTATGCTGTAGTGAGAGCTATGCAAATGTGTTCTCTTTCAAATGATATTACAGTGCTACACACACATCTTCATTGAAAGGAAGCACCTTACGGCTTCTCTTTGGCATATCGGAATCGCCAGCATCACCAGCCTCACTCTCTGGAGCCATTATAAGTAAGATAAGCACTACTTGAACACATCACTGTGATTCTGCGACAGACAATCCGACAACTAAGACGGCCAATGAGTACCCAAAGGCAGGGCACATGTACAGTGCACATACGCTGGACTTAGGCATGACTCGCGTGCCCGGGCAGGATGGATGAGATGGTGTGAGTTTCGTACACTAGTCGGGACGGCGCGCAATTTAAAACCCGTGAACTGTGTGTTACTGAAATTTTACCTGAATATGTTCAAGCCAGAAGTGACAGCAAGGTAACTGGAACGGCGGACAACGAAACTGCAGTTACGGGGGGACTACTCACTGTGAGTCAGACTCTCTGTGAGTGACCCTCCAGAACTGTAACCACAAAAGGACAAGATTCTATTCAAAGCTTTTTCACTTTCCTTAGTATTTAATTTATATTTTCATTTTCAATCAACTTTTCTGGTAATATGATTCAAGGTTTACCAGAATTGCTTTTATTTTTCTTAAAATTCATTTTTTAAAAGCTTCTAAGGCATCCCTTTGGTAGAAATAGTCTATTTACAACTCTTAGCACACCACTTTTATAGCTGCATGTTTTCTGACTGTGAAATCATAGTGTGTGTGTATGTATATACGTAAGTGTAGACAGGGCGGGAAAAGTAGGTTTACGGTTGTGAGTACGTGAAACACTTTACTCTTTCATTATTAGATATTAATTATTGCATTATTTTCCATACAAACAACTGTAAACCTGATTTTGCCCCTCCCTGTATATATATGATATATACACATGTGCACGCACACACGTTTTTAGGTCAAAACAAAACATGCCATGATTCAGAACTATTTCTAGATGCTGGCAAACCCTGATTTTGTGGAAGGGTAAAAAATGTTGTGGTTTATTGCAAATGCGTCTCATGAAGTATACTGAAGTATCCTGGAATCCGGGCCATATTTCAGATGTTCAGAAAAATAATAGTCTAGAACTGCTCCACTCTGAAATCCCACACCTAGGCCATAGGGAACATTTAGCTCCTTCAAGCTTGTGCACACCAGTTATGTAAGCCTTTCTCTTCACTGACTCAGAACGTTCCTGCATTCTAGCTCCAGTTCATCACTCAGAGAAGCCTGCCATCATCTAAAGTTGCACATTTTTCCAGGATTATTTATGTCATTAAATGAGAAGCCAACAAATTCCTCTGATAATAGTCTTTTCTTTATCTAGACAAATCTCATTTACCTCAAAGAAATTAAATGACACATTTTTGTCCCTTTTAGAAACAGGAGAATGCTTTAATTTTTAATAAGGCTTCTCTTGCTGTCTTATCCCCGCCATTACAAAATGGTCCACAAGAAAAGAAGACCCATGGTCAAGGTCAGGTCAAGATCACTCCTGAGCACAGTGTCAACTGTCAACTACCATGGAAAAAAGAATGAGAGCTCTTAGATTAAAGGTTATTATGGCCAGTTTTCAATTTGTACCTGCAGGAGAGGTGACACTGATAAAACATAAATAAAAATAATTATTGGTTCTATTTGCTGAACATGAATTATAATCTGTACTAAAGAAACAGGTATACTAAATAAGCGGATGTAATTACACTAAACGGCATCAATCAGAAAAAACCAACTCACTCCCTGTCTTTGGACACGTAAGAATTGGAGGTAAAGAAAGGGGGATTTGGAGAAGTCTGGGGCCAGCTTGCTCCCTGCAGGCTCAAGATCAACCATCTCACATAGGAAAAAAAAACAAACCCAACTCACATGTACAAGTACCTACTGAGACATAATAACAAGGTACTACAGATCATGGGAAGAACTACAGACTTTGAACCAGGAGGGAATCAATCACCTTGTCCACAGCTATCATTCTAGAGATAAAGAAGCAGGGCCAGAGATCACACAGGACTCTCAAGTTACATGGCAAGGACAGGCTAGAACCCATGATTTCCCCGTCCCTTCCCCTAATTTATTGATTTTAGAGAGAGAGGAGGGGAAGGGAGAGAGAGAGAGAGAGAAACATCGACTTGTTGTTCCACTTATGCATTTATTGGTTGCTTCTTGTATGTGCCCTGAACAGGGATCGAACCCACAACATTGGCCTATTGGGACAAGGCTCTAACCAACTGAGCTACCTTGGCAGAGCAATTAAAACCCATGACTTCTGATTCTAAAGCCTCACTTTGCCACTCTAAATTATAGAGTGCAGTACCTACTAGTATCACCTACAGACAGAAACACAACTTGATCAGTCAAAGGGAGATAAATCCATTCTCAACGCTACCAATAATTTGTACTAAAACCTTGTTAGTTTGTGGCTCCTTCTAAGATCTCTGAAGAAAGAAGTTTCACTCTTAGTGATCAGGACCACCAGCTGGGGGGTCACTGTGCTTGGCTTCAACTGCCAGGCTGCCACTTACCGGCTCGGTGACCTTTTACAATTATTTGACCTTTGTATGCCTCAACTTACTACTGATCTATATAACAGGGATGATATCAGCACCTATTTCTTAAGATTGGTACAGGGAATAATTAAATTGTATCTGTAAAATAATTAGGAGAGTGCCTGACACACCGTGATTGCAAGAATATTACGCTCTTCCCCACTGCACAGACGCTGTGGGCTTCAGCAGAGTAATAGTCATCACTGAGTCCTTGAACACCTCCGTGCGCTCAGGGAGATGCAATAGATACGGCAGACACAGAAAGGTCAACACTGCTCTTAAACACTTCACGACAAAATTCCTATAATCATGAACCATGCGACCAGATTCAATTTTTACTTCTAACTTCTGGAGTATGAAGAAATTAGTTTCCTTGATCTGCCTTTCTCTTAAATGGGTACAGCAAAATGTGTTATCAGCAAAGTTGTTTTAAAATGTGCCCACACGTTAAAGCCCTGGGAGCAGCTGAAAACACAAGGCATTTCACAGATCTGTGCGGCGAATGTAAAACTCACTGGTCAGAGTCATAGTAGTCCATCCGCTTCTGCTTTTTGTTGTATGCTGCGACTCGAAAGGGGACTATTTCCAGAGTGATCAGGCCGGGGGCCATGGTCAGCACCTTGGCGCCATGCGTTGGCTCATACAGGTCCTTCCCTGTTTCCGGGTGAGGCATGCCAGCAGGGTCTCGCCCAACGATGTAGAAGTTGGCCCCCGCAACCATGCGTGCTCTGCAGTGCCACTGCACCTGGAATAAAAGTGTTCGTGTTAGATGACTGTGCTTTTCTGACTGGTCCTTAGAAGCATTCAATGAAGAATAATAATACATGCATATACTTCCTACACCATCCATTTCTATCACGAGGAAATCTCAACAAATTTAAGGAAGGAACTGGGGATCATGTATAGTTCAAAGTCTCGTCTAGAGGTTGGAAGTCAAGGTAGTGGTTGACCCTTTGAGGGAAGCAACTGGAAGGGGCTTCTGGGATACTGGCAATGGTAATGTTCTGCTGTTCTTTTGTAGCTTTTTTGACAGATAAATTGACAAATAAAAGTATGTATATTAAAGAATACAACATGATGACTTGGTAAGTGAATACACCACGCAATATTTATCCCAATCAAGCTAATTAACATATCCATTACCTCACATAGTTAACCTTTCTGTGTGTGCTGAGAGCACAGGATCTACTGTCTCAGCGAGTTCCAAGTACACGACACAGTGTTATTAACTCTAGTTACCTGACCGCACATTAACTCCTCAGAGTTTACTCATTTTTTAACCAAAAGTTTGTGCCATTTGACCAATTCTGGAAGTAAGAGCTAGTACCTAATGCATTTTGAGGTCAGTTCTAGGAGTCCCTGGTCATGTTCTGTTTCCTGACCCAGAAGCTGGAGCTGACAACCAGCCTGTGCTCACTGCGGAAATTCAGTGAGCTGCACGTACACTGTGAGTTACGTGCTTTTCCTGTGCGTACTTTAATGGTTTAAAACACCACTGAATGGAAATGACTTAAATTATTTGGAGACTTATATAAACTGCTACTGAGGAAATCACGTAGCTCAGAGACTACCACCCAAGATACCAGGTAAGAACTAAACAAGGCATTTGGCTGCCACGAAAAGTACCTCTGAAGCCTAAGCTTTCACATTAAGGCACCGTTTAAAAACAAAAATTAGTCCAACATCTAGAATTTACAAGTTAAAGTGACTGTAAGAGAGAGATCATCGTTCTCATTAAAATTTGAACTAAAACCCAGAGTTGAAGCGACGTGGCCAATAAAGTGCAGAACACACCCAGGTTTAGAAATCTGTTTTAGCTCCCTGTCCATTAAGGTTCCATTATTGAGTGACTTTCACAAAAACCATCTCTGTTGCGCATGAAAATAAGGCCAGCCTACCTAATGAGCACTACACATCATTTTCATTTTCTCTCTCGACAGTTTCTCTTGTAACAGGTACTCATATATTTATCAACACGTTTAGAAAGTGCAATAGCACAACGGCAATCCCCTCCCCCATGCCTGAACTGGTCACCCTGAGGGGTCTGTTGTTCAGTTGTTGCCCCTGATATTTACCTCTCTATTCCCAAAAAACATTCATACACTGCTGCGTCTTGGCTGTTTAATTTTAGATATTATAAAATGTACACATTATTTCCACATTATTTTTCCTACTATAAAAGATGAGGTTTGGCTTTTACGCGGCTCTCATTCCTTATCCCATTTATCCAATACATACAGTGATATGTATATTTTTGGTGAATCAACATTCACCTGTAAAAATAGAAGTTTAGAGTAAACTATCACATGAAACACGTGAGGACATAGAATAGTACCTAGGTGTTGGGGGAAAGTCCGAAAAGTCTAAATTCAGGAGTGATTCCAAAAAACCGACACATAGCCTTACTCAAATTCCTAAGAGCTTTAACAGAAGAAACTTACATAGGTGGGCAAAGCAGCTATTCCCAGGGGTAGCTGGCCAGGGAAAAACCACAGCCGTCCCAGGACAGGGTCCCTTTTTATAGGGGGTTAGAGTAAAACCACATGGTGGGTAGTCACAAACACCACCAGAAAGAATAACGCATTCCTCAGCTAATGGACAACATCAGGCGGTATCCACACCCTATACATTCATTAACCTCCTTCCTGGGGGCATGGCAGTTATCTTTGGGAGCCATTCCAGTTTTCTGGGTGGTCAGCTAAGCCTGAGGCTACAGAGAATCACACAGAAAGCCCAACATTTCCCAGATGTGTCTGCTGCCTTTGCACCTCAGTGAGTTCCACTATACTGGTACTGTCAGCTGTTACTATCTTTATTTTATTCTCCTCCTTATACAACCGTTTGTTTTTCCTAGAGTTAATAATTGTCCTGATTTTTTTCACTCACTCAGTTTTCCATATACCTCTGTGCCTGTGTACCTTGTGCTATCCTTCCTGAGCACATAGTTTAAGATAATTCCCAGCTTCCCTTGCAGTGTGGCCAGGGAGCTGAGTTCCGCCCAAAGGAATGAGTCCAAGTGATGTGTGCCTCTTCCAACTGGAACATTAAAAAGCCTCCTGAGTACTCCCTTTATTCTTATCCCCCCACTTGCCAGCTGAACAGAGAAGACCCCGAGGTCCTATGACGACATCTTTTCCTGCTGCAGCATTAATTCTGCAGGCCTTGAGCTGCAGTCGTTCTGTCAGAACAAAGTGGCAGAGCATGATGCTAACCAGCCTTTGTTCCCCTACATGCTGCTTCTTTCCCTGCCCACCCTCAGGTCCAGCTCCACGGGGGAGTTCCACTCACTCCCCTCTGCCCCTTCACAGTTGTCACACAAAGACCTTTGCTAGTTCAGACTCAGAATTTGTATCAAGAGGTCAGAATTTCATCAATTAACCACTGTACAATGATACTTCAATGAAAAAACTTTTCTGCCTCATGCAAATTACTGGCTGCTTATACAGCATTAAACTAAAAAGGCAGTTCTCTGAATTTAGGTGAACTTACTTTGCTCATTAAGTATGTATGCTTAGACATTTAAATCATTCAAGGACCAAAAGGTCCATAAACTGGGAATACACGGCTTAATTTTAATATTTAAGGAAGCTCAGATCATTTACTCCAACCACCTCTACCCTCTTAAAACAAGAGGACACTGAAGCTAGAAAACTTAGCAACACACAGGGTCACAAAGCACAGGGTGGGTGGCAGTGGCCAGTTCTAACTGTCTTGTAAAATTATCAGTCAATTAAATTGCTCTTGGGCTTCTAGAGGTTACAGAAGTAATTTAAAGGTAAACACACCAAACAAGCAGTCAACATTCTCCTGCGGGTGATCAGATGTGTTTTAATTTACATTTTAGTGAATGGTTTCCTTATGAGAATACTTTTAAAACTGTAACAAAAGTGAATAAAAAAAGAGAAAAAACAAGGAACTCTTCTGAGAATACCTGGTGTGAGTTCACGTCTACCCTGCTGTAAAGGTCATATGCTTTAATCAAGAGAATGCAAGTCAGTCCTCGGCCACTGCTGTCTGGCTAAGCACACAGGCTTCAGAGCAGGCTGTCCTAGGTTTGCATCCCGACTGTGCCCCTTACTAACTGAGTGCCCTCAGGGGAAAAATGAGGATAATACTTAACACATTAAGATGGAGGGGAGAAATCAAAGCACAAAGGACAGCACCTGGCCCTCAACAAAGGACAAACATTGCTCCAGTTACTGTTATTCTGTAAAACATGCCCTGGCAATCCCAGTTGAATTGCTCCCTAACTAATGTTTTAAAAAATCCATTTGCTCTATGAAAAAGATGACGCACTGCTTGGAAGACGGTCACTAAAAACCAGTAAGAGCTGCCTGTTCATCTCTCCAGCAGACTGAGGTCAGGATGTGTTGTTTATCTCTTTGTGCCCAGCAGCTTGCAAGACGTCTGGAACACTGAATGCATGCTGAACAAGCACAAGGTGATGTTTCAAGGTTTTCTATAAAGCCTTCCAAGAATCGGTAAATGGCCAAGCTAATGACAAATGACTTATTTTCTGCTTTACTTGAATTCGTGTGCCAAATAACAAATAGCTTTGCCACTTTCTGTTCTGATTATAAAAGTAATTTAATTCACATTTGGCAAATACTGCTGGATGCCTACAAATCGACTAGATCTTTGCTCTGATCTCCCTATTCCGTGAGGACGAAAACTTTCCTCTAGAGGACATGAAGGGCAGCCCCCCACCCCCTCCCCGCCACACAGCCACAGAGGGTGCAAAGGACGGGCCTCTCGGGAAGTCTGCTGGAGGTTTTCTGAAAAGCTTTTCTTTCCTAATAAAATTCTCAACTCCCATTTATCTGAAATGTCTTAACTTCACCTTTATTTTGGCTGGAAAACAGAATTCTAGATTAACAGGCTTATTTTTGAATTACTTTTTTTTGCTTGTTTTTCTTAATGATGTTAATCCATTGCTTCCAGTTCCCATTGCTCCCAAGAAGTCAGGCATCATTTCTATTACCTCCTTAACGCCCCCTCTTCATTCTCCCTCCCTCCACCACTTTGCTTTTAAGGCTCCTCTTCACATCCTGCGTTTTCAGCAGACTACTATGTGCTTAAGTCTGGTTTTCTTTGAATTTATTTTTCTAAGATTGTAGGCTTCTTGAATTTTTAGGTTAATGTTTTTCACCAATTTCGGAAAACTTTCAGCCACCATTTTTTCAAAATCTCTTTCTGCCTCATTGTCTCTCTCCTCTTTTCAGAATTCCCATTATACCTGCGTTAGGTGCTTGATATTGTCTACAGTCGCTGAGGCTCCACTGCTTTTCCCCATCGACTTTCTTTCTTTTTTTCCAAACAATTTCTATTAACCTAACTGCTAGCTCACTGACCATTTCTTCTACCACCTCTCATCTAATTTTAAGTCTATCCAATAAATGTTCTCATTTCCAGTACTATACATTTTTAGTCCTTGACTTTCCACTTGACTTTTCTTAATTTCCATTTTTTCTGAGATTTCCCATCCACAGACCATATATTCCTTTAAAAAGCTTTAAATGCTTTTATTTGCTAATTCTAGCACTGACATCAGCTCAAGGTATGTTTCTAGCAACAGCTTTTATAGTGCATTATAAATCACATTTTCCTGTTTCTTCACATTCCCAGTAATTTGCGCTGTGGGCTGCAGTCGTGGATGATGGCTTTACGGAGTCTGGATTGTGTTTTTTCCTTCGGAGTGTTCAGCGTCATTCTAGCAAACAGGTATTGACTGGCACCTCTTCTGACCTTTCTGAGGCGTGGCTGTAAACCTTGTTAGGCAGGCCCAGCCTGCTTTTTGTGCCAATATCAATCTATTGCCTCGTAACTCCAAATTTACCCTTCAGTCCTTGACATAATGGATTGGACTGAAAGTACTTCTCTTTAAGTATTGCTCTCACCAGCAAGCACAATGTTACGCTTTATCAGCAGAGGACATCATAGGGTGGGGGAGGAAAGGGGTGTCAGTGGGGCCTGTGTTCAGGATCAAGTGGTAGCTTTCTGGTCCAAGAGCACCCCCAAAGTGCATAAGCCTTCACAACCTCAGAGCCCTACCCTGAACCCAGAGACCACCCCACGGCAGCCCTCCAAATGCAGACTATGTGCACTCAAGCCCCCCCACCAGCAGGGGCTCCCTGACTCCCTTCTGTTGCCCACCTGCAGGGCTCACCTGTGCCTAGAGGACTATTTCCTGTATCCCTTTCAGCACAGGTATCACACACTGTGTGCCTCTCTAGCAGCAAGAGGGCTCCCGGACGCCCTGAGCCGTTCTGGGCACCAGTCTGTCCGCCTCAGTTAGCCTGTGCACCAGAGGGCTGTTTTCTGCTTTCCAGCTTCTGTGAACCAGTGGTGGTCCAGGCAATCCACTGAATTTCTCCACCTTCCCCTGGGATAAAACCATGCCTTTTTCAATGAGGTCTGGAGCCCAACCTCAGGGAGTGATCCCTTTTACAAGTTTGTCCTTCCTTTTAGTAATCTCCCTCAACCCTACGGTACCTTTTAAAGCTCACTTAACATTTTTATGGTTACTCCCCTATTGAAGTTTAATAACTCTTTAAATTGCCCCTATTAAAATTCTGTGTGTTTTCCACCTCCTAACGGGACGCAGACAAATCCACTGTCTAGAGTAAAGGGAGGTCTTTACTCTTAAGGCATGTTTTTCTGGTGCCCCAGCTCAATGCCTGGGATGTTAACAAGGTCTCTCCACTTGAGCTGGGCTGGAATGTCATCTTCCAACATTATGTAACCCAACCTTTAGCATCCTCATTCCACCCATATGCCATCAGTCCTTGCAGAGTCTTGTCCTGCACAAGTGCAGTCCAAGGGACCATGGGGGAACATCCTCACGGCCTTCTGGTGCTCAGCTCTGTGCCACCCCCTCCGCTCAGGTAAGCACTCTGCAGGTCTCCGCTGCTCCTGCAGCCCCCAAATCCAATCTCTGCCTCCCCAGCTGAACGGGACCACCGAGTTCCACCCGGATTCCCACACTCTCTGCTGTGGGTCAGGAAATTATCCCCAGGCACAGAACCGGGGTAAAGACGGGGTTCACTGTGAGTGCTTCCCATCTCTCGGGATTACATTCCTGTGTGCTGCCTGTTTTCCAATGCTCCAAACAGGTGTTTCACATACTTAATCAATTTTATAGTTGTTTTCAGCAAGAGGGCAAGTCCCGTATCCATTACTCCATCATGGCCAGAAGTGAACGTCTACATATATTTTGAAAGTGGAAGGCAAAGCATTTTTGTGCACAGACCAGGCGTGGATTATGAGAAAATGATGATTCCAAAGTTGCAGAAGGAACTGTGATTAAATGAGAGGGCGGCGGGGGAAGCTAACGATAAAGCAGATGTGGAGGGGTAAACAGAGGCAACTGACATTTTAGACATGTTAAATTTGAGCTGCTAGGCACACAACGTGGTTGGATATATGGGTTTGGAGTTCAGAAAAGATGTAAATTACAGGTAGATGTCTGAGCATCATCAGCATCGAGGTATCTGAAGCAGGGAACAGGGGGAAACCACCACTGGGAGTTAAATGGGTAGAAAGGAAGGGAAAAGTGTGGACTGAGATGTAAAGAAATTAAGAGATCTGATTATTTCCTTAAGAAGAGAAAGATGAGCCAAAAACTATGCAATTTTAAGACTTCAGTTATCAAATCACTTCCCAAAAAAGTTATCCCAGTTGAATGAACTACTTGCAGATAGTTTGGCTCTTTTACATGTCACTGAGAGCGTGAGAATGTAAACTGGTATAACCGTTTTTGAAAATAAGTTGCATTACCATTTCAGGTTCGATATCTGCATTTCATTGGACCCAGAAATTCCACTTCTAGGAAAAACTTTTGCACATATGCATGAGACAGACACCAAAAAATTACAGTAGTAGCACCATTCACAATAGCAAAAAATAATACAAAACAAAAACAACACACGCAACAAAAACATGAACATTGCAAATAGAAAAAAACATAAATTATGGTATATTCTAACAACGAACTATGTCATACATGTGAAATGACTGAACCACAGCGACATACACAATGACATGGAAAATTTTAGTAACATAAAAGCACCCATAAGCGCAGTAACATAGCAACAGAAAAACAAGTCTCCAAAGACTATATAAAGTACTATACCCTTCCTTTTAATAAAGTTAGAAAATAAAACTAATATCACATAAGCATATGTACATGTGATGAAAATGCGTATGTATGTGAGTAAATGTAAGAAAATACAAAATACAAGACTGTGATTACCTGGAGCTGGATGAGAACAGCAGGAGAGTAATTCTGAAACTGTGGTGTTTCTAGGACTTCAGCCATAAGCTCACAAAGGAAAAAGCTGGCTCAATAAACAAGCTTCTCCGTTTCTCATGGCAGCCACAAAGACCTTTCGTGGGTTCCCTGGAGTCCAAGCCAGTGACAACGCAGGTATTTAAGTGCACAGTGATCATGTGCTTAAACACTGCGCTCTCCTATTCCACTTAGGTGAATGCAAACTAGTATAAAATTTCTGAAAGGCATGTTGATAAATGTCAAAAACCTAAGCCATGCTAATTCCAGATGGGACTGGTAGGAGAACCTGGGAGAGCAAGTCATGCTTCTCAGGTCAGAGGCAATTCACAGTTGTTCACTCCATAACATAGCTAGAAACAATGCAAATTTAAAACACCACCTCAGGGGCCAATGATGACAGTGCACCATATACCATGAATTACGATTAATCCAATTCTGAACATCTGAGGTCCATGCAAGACTATTTACAAAGCAATATTAATCTATACATCCACCATGTTTTACTTTTTCAAAGTTAATGGTGGAAAACTTTATTAAGGTTCCTATTTCCCAATAAAAATTAAGTAGATAGGGGGTCTACACATCATTTAAAATAAATCTAAAAAAAGAAAACACATTTCTTAAAATGTAACTCAAATTTTACCTAATCTGGTTCATAGAGTTCCTAACGCACACTGTTTAAGTGTGTTTCAGATTACACAAACCACAAGGTTTTGTATTCATCACACAAGCTGGAAG
>VMDR010013033.1:0-25586 GCA_007922815.1 Macrotus californicus | reverse complement strand
TAAGAACAAACTGACAATAACCGGAGGAGAGGTGGGAGGGGACAATGGAGGGAAAAGGGGGAAGGGTTTTCAGGAACTACTATAAAGGACACATGGACAAAACCAAGGAGTGGGGTAGGATCAGGGGAGGGAGGTGGGGATGGCTAGGGTGGAGGGGGAGTGGTAGAGGGAAATATAGACAACTGTACTTGAGCAACAATAAAATAAAAAAAAAATTTAAAAAGATTAAAAAACTTTATTAATGCTACAGAAGGCATGAAAGAGGAAAAAGAGGAAAAGCAAAGAAAAAGCATGAAAAATAGAAAACACAAAGTAAGATGATAGAAGTCCAAATACATTAATCACAATAAAGGTAGACATCAAATCTACCCATTAAAGAGATTTTCAATTTGGATTTTTAAAAAACCCAGGTAAAGGCTAGTTCACAAGAGACTTGCCTAAAACATAAAGTCATGGAAAGACTGAAAATGAAGATACAGAACACGATATACTGGGAAAATACTAGCCAAAAGAAATCTGGGCTAGCAATATTGATATTAAACAACAATTTAAGGGCAAAGGCATTTACAGGGATAAAGTGAATATTACTTATTGATAGAAGGAACAATCCAACAAGGAGCTTTACTGATCAGCAGGCTGGGAAGGTCCCGCCTGGGCAGCCTGAGTCCAGCCTAGGCAGGCTCCTCTGTCCTGTCTGGTGAGCTGAAGGAGCACTTCCTGCTCTGACTGCATTTGCATTGGCTTGCACCTGCATGGGCTGGGGAGGGTAAACCAAGACAGGGCACTGCTGGAGAAAAAACATGCTATCTTTCTTGGGTACGCCTTATAATTGTTGCACAGTCTAGGTACATGTTTATTGTAACCTTTTACTCTTTGGTATTGCAAAGTCTAGGGATGAGAAGAAACCACTAACCAGTATTCCCCAGATGTGGGTATGGGTAACAACATGGGCTGGAAAAGAACCGAATCCTCATGGGGGTTCAAAAATACCAAATATCACCGATGTGCCCTTGGTGTTTCTCTCAAATTCTGTGAGTGGGCAGGACCTAAGGGGCTCTGGGATTTGAGGCCAAAGTAGAGGGTTTGGTATATGCCCTTTAGTGGATCAGGTGACAGGAAAGCAAAGTAGCCAGAAGGTAGGTGAGGCTCACCATCCAAAGTCCCAGAGTACTGTCCCTACTTCTGAAGCTGGACCAGCATCTGGGGCCCAGCTTCTTAACCTGACCAGACATCTACAGATACTCCGAACTGGTCACTCTAGACATACTTCCCCTTGTACATCACATTCCTTCCAGACCTGTTACAGTGTGATTGGTCGGTGGGACTTGGCACTATTGCCTTTTGGCCCCATCTTTCCACTCTGGCCAGCATACCCTAGGACCAAGGCCTCGCCTTTTATGATGGAGTTGTTCTTCTCAAGAGAGTCGTTCTGCCCATCCTTTGAAGAGTCTGTGAGTTTATTTTTGTGGCATGCACCTCTTGGAGTGTTTGGCCAGCATCTTTGAGGGCTACTCTCTCACCCACAGGAGTGGATGCCTAGGAGCCGTATTTGGCCACAGTTGACTGAGGCAAGGTCAGAGTGACCCCATACAAAGTGAGCCATTCAGATTCCTACTCTTGGGAGTTGGAAATTTGAACTGATGGAGCCAGAGACTGGGATGCAAGCAGAGTTGCCTTGATGGCAATATGAAGGAGAAGGCTAAAGGGCTTCAGCTTCTGGAGATGCAGGGCTGCCTTGGCTTCTGCCCTTCCCAAGCCTGGCTGAGAGATACTTCTAGGTATTGTCAGTAGACATCTCTGTGTGCTTCAGCTAACTCAGGTTATTTTCTGCCACTTTGCAGCATTATTTTTTAAAGATTTTATTTATTTATTTTTAGAGAGAGGGTAAGGGAGGGAGAAAGAAAGGAACATCAATGTATGGTTGACTCTCGAGCGCCCCCTATCGGGGACCTGGCCTGTAACCCAGGCATGTGCCCTGACTGGGAATCAAGCTGGTGACCCTTTGGCTCTTAGGCCAGTACTCAATCCACTGAGCCACACCAGCTGGGGCATTTGCAGTATTACTAACATTGCTTGGTTAAAGAAGGGATCTCCTCTTCAGTAGGCAGTGTCTTCTCCTAGCAATACATTAACTGCCAATTTAGAAGCTCTGGTTCATTAAGGCATAAAGGCTTCAATATGATGGCAAGTCAACCCATTTCAGAACAGGTACTGAGTCTGCCTCTCAACCGTTGAGTAGGACTGCCCTGTCTCATCCCAGGAGGGGTGGCTGGAAGGCTCAGACCTGGGTTTTCCCTGCCCGGCAGGCAGCCTGTTCTTTCATTACATCAAAGGCAGTAGGTGTACCAAAGTGTTCCATTAACAGTGCCAGGCAACCAGTAAACTATCCAGAATTTAAAACGCATTGAAAGAACTAAGCAGGGAATCAGGGCTGGAAGCAATCGTGAGTTATATTGTACATCCTGGAGCTGCATGCAGAGGGTGGGGTTCTCTGAAAATGCTGGCTATACTTGATTCTGTGGAGTGATATTCTTTGTAGACTTTGGTGCACATGATTCTACATTCTATCTGTATTCTCCATGTACATGGGTTACCTGTTCCTGTGGGTTGTATTCTGAGAGACCATGGGTATATCTGATCTTGCACATAATTTTCTAGGAAACCATGGCTGAATCCAATTATATGAGGTGGGGCCCCTTATAAACCATAAGGATACCTGGTTCTGTAGGAAGGTGTCCCTGAGGACACAGGTATACCAAGGCTACTGTAGGTCAGTGGCACTGCTCTCATGGTGTCTCCAGAAACCATAGTCACACCTAGTCCTGACAAGTCACACCTAGTCCCCACTCTTACCAAGGATATCTGGGAACAGCCTCCCTTATTAAAAATAAATGCCACTCCGGAAGCAAGTGAACTAAAGGTAGAAGGAACTGTAGAATTAGGAAACTCACCATTTTGTAACCCCTGTAGTCATAATTGATTCAGGCAAGGATGCCAAGACCACTGGATACAAGATACTTAGAGAAGAGGATATTCACACAGTCTCAAATCCCACCCCCACTCCAGATAATATATTATTCATACAGGGCAAAGGGCACCTTTACCATGGAGGAACTTGGGTGACTCCACCGTGGAGAAACCAGTATCTTGTGCCTCCTGATCTGATGCACTGAGAAGGAAACATCACTCATGTGGCATTCCTGCCCAAAATGCTAGCCTGAATTTATTCATGAGGAAACAATCAGATAAATCCGAATGAGGGGACATTCTGCTGCTTAGACTTTCCGAAACTACCAAAATCACGGGGGGAAAAAGTTGGAGAACTATTCCAAGATAAAGGAGATTAAAAAGACAAAATAACTAAATGCAAATGGAAGCTCTTGGGATCTTGGATGGGGGATTAAAAAGGACGTTATTGGGACAATTGAGGAGTTTTTAATAAGTACTCATAGACTAAGCAAATATTAAATTTCCTGAAATTCAGACAAGTGTTCTTGTTGTTAAGAGATAAATACTGAAATACTTAGGAGTTCAGTGTCCTGTATGTCGGCAACGAAGACACACGTGTTTCAGAAAGAGGAGAGAAGCCAACATACAAATTGCTAGTCTGTGTCAGAGTACATGAGTGTTTGTTAGAACAACGAACTTTTCTGTAGGTTTAACATGTTTCAAAGTAAAAATCTAGACAAAAGAAACAATTTTAAATACAACAACCCCTAATGAAATAATGGATCTAGTCAATGACTGTTAAAAGCCGTTAAATGAAAACCTGATGGAGGGAAAAAAAACTAAAAGGGAACTTTATAATGGATAGATCTGGCTGGCAGCTACTGAACCCACTGCTTGAACTTAATATTATAAAAATTAAAATGACGACAGGAAAGTGTGTGGTCCTGATCTGATGCAATAGGAAGTTCACAGCATCTATAAAATCTTCTTACCAAAAAAAAAAAAAAAAAATGGAATCCGAAGCCAAGCACTCTAGAATCTACCAATTTAAAGGGACAGAGAAACATGTCAAATGCTATCACAGGAGCATTATCAGCAAGATCAAGGATGAAGGAAATTCCAAGGACAAGTGGCCCATAGTTTCTTCAATAAAATTCAAAAGAAAGTATCACTTATGAAGTCAAGGAAACTTAAGGGCCACATTGACCTCGTACAGCGAGTAGACCTGGATTAGAAACCGATTTAGGGAAATTTGAATACTGAATGGATTTTTGATGAGAGTGGGAAATTATAGCTGATTTTTATTTAGGTGAGATAATGACATTGTGGTTATGTTTAAAGGGTCTTTAACTTCTAGAAATGCATATTGAAATATTTATGGGTGAACTGATTTGATGTCTGTGATTTGCTTCCGGGTAATCTTGGAGGCGGGAGCAGGGGGGTATAGATGAAATAAGATCAGCTTTGTATTGATAGTTGTTGAAACTGGGTGACAGGTACATGGATTTAAAATATGTACTTATTTGAACCAGAATAAAGTTGTAACAAGTAAGTAAACACAAGCCACTCCAATATGTTCCCAACATATTCTCCTGAAAGAGGATCTTCAGTGTTGGAAAGAATGGCTGCCCCCTAATAGGTGAGCACAGGTGAGGTCAGGGAGAGATGTTCCAGGGCCAACTTGGAGTGCTAATTCTCTTTCGAGAGGAGCGCTGCTTACTCTGGGGCTCTGCCTTTTGCGTTTCTTTTTTAAACCACTCTGCTGGGTAGGAGAAACAAAATATTATTTCTAGGCAGAGAGTTGCCCCAATCTAGGTTAGGGAATGAGGTTCGCAAAGCCTAGTGGGTTGGACCCAAGGTGGAAGGACAAGATAAAATTAGATGTCTCTTTCTGTGTGAGGCTGTGTTGAGGTAGAGGTCCGAGATCACAGGTCAAGGGGGGGGGGGGGCTGGAGGGATGAGCGCATCACTAAGGTAGGTGTTCTCTGCTGAGACCCAACGAGCTTCTAGAGCAGACTCCCTGGGCCTTCATGCCTTCATCCTGGGCGCTTCGGTTCCCCTGGATGGAGACAGAGGTCCTCACCCGTTGCTCCCCACTCTATTCTCAAGCAGCCCCAGCTCCAGGTCCTTTCTTCTTTCCCTCTGGCCCATTTTTATTCCCTCCCTCCTTGAGCCCCCTCCTGATCTCCGTTGTTCATTCCCTGTCTTCCGCCCTCCCAGACACCCCAGTTCAGGGTCCAAGAGAAGGACAGCTTTTATGTGGCTTATAAAATTCTATTATATCTGTATTCAAAACCTAGCAGCTGAGAAACACTGGTAATAGGCGTGTTATTAAGCGTGTAAATACACATCCACTCCAGGGCCTCCAAGGGGCGGGGGCCAGATTCTCAGCCCGGGTGTCTCCCCTGCATGTAAGTCCCTTCCCACCTGGCCTCCTCCCCAGACTTGGAACTCGCAAGGAGGCCTAGGTCTCCTCCAGTCTCCAACCACCGTGGTCCTGCAAAACCCAGACTCTTGGAGAAAGGGGGCGGGGGGAAGAGGGCCGAAGAAAAAAAACATTAGGAAAAAACTCCCACCCAGAGAGCATTCTTTCTGCAGCACTCAGGAAAAAGGATGTCTCACAGGGGACGGGAAGGCGAAATTTTTTCACATCCAAATGGATTGCAATTTCCCTCCATTTAGCACCTGAAGGTAATTAGCTCGAAGAGACTGCCGAGTGCGAAACACGTTCACGGAACATTAACTCTCACACATTCTCCAGTTGCAGGGAATTAATAGGAAAGATTAAAGTTTAAAGAGAGCAAAATGCCATTACCTCGCCAGCCACCTCTCTCCGCGGCAGTACCCAGCCCCCGAAAACCTTCGGCCAGTGCTTGGGCCGGGGCTCAGGTCTCAGCCTCCAGCCTAGCTGGCTGGGGCATCTATCTGGGTGTGCTCCATGAAAAGTGCTATCAGGTGCTGGTGTCCACGCACGTGTGCAAAACAGGGCAGCTCTGACCCTTCACGAGGCCAATGCAGCCCCCCTCCCTTCACCCTGAAGTTCGGAACAGGTGTGTTCTCTTACAGGTTGACGCCTGGTATTGCTGTGGGTCAAGGCCCTGGGTGCAGGAGTGCTAGGAAGGGCCATTAACATAGGTGTGCCCTGTGACTTGGGCATAGATGGTGAGATCTGCCAGCATGGCTGGCAGTGTAGCGATGGAGGCTGCCGCTCCCACCGTGGTATATATGGAGGCACGCGGGTGAGGTGTCAGAGGGAGTTGTCTCCACTCCGATGAGTCAGACAGGATCCACAAACATACGTGTGCACACACATGTAGTCTCCCATTGTCACACACAGATGTCCTTTGTCACTGCTTTTTTCAAAGTTTATGTAGGCTTCAAATTCTAAAGGTTTCTGTGTTGCTTCAGTATTTTAGGAAAAGATGAGAGACAGAGAGAGGGAGACAGACAGAGAGAGAGAGAGTGGGGGAGAGAGAGGGAGAGAGAGGGGCAGAGGCAGGCAGGAGAGAGAGAGCGCGAGATGAAATTGAGACATGGAAGAATTTATTGCCCAGAAAATTCCATTCTGCTATCTGATTCAAAAAGTCCAGTCCCCCCAGCTTCGGAAAATCTATTTTCCACATTTTAATACCCTGCAGAACAGTCCTCATAACTCATCCAAGTGTGTTAAGCACAGTTTTATTAGATCTGAAACAAATTTTGGTGGGGAGATACTATAGGTCATTAACCATGGAGTAATTTTATCCTTGTTTCCCTAATGATGCCATAATGGCGAGCGAATTTCTTAACTAAAGACCAAAGAACATTTTGAAGGTCAGTTTCATCTGTGAGCTCCTTCAAGCGCTTCTCAGAGAAGATTGGAAAACTCGCCGATTTTTTGAAGAGTCATTAATAATGTGAAAGCTGAAAGCACCCTCCATTTGCGTTCCTGCTTTTTACCTTTTAATTTTATATCGTCCCCGCTCAGAGCCCCGCTCCCACTCCTTCACCCTCCTCTGGACCTCCCGCCTGCCTACCCACCCCACGCTGAGAACAAGGCTGCCCAGTACCAGGTACCAGGCTGGCTGTGAGGCAGCAGACGGGGATTGCAGTGGGGGAGGCAGAAGAGCTGGAGAGGCCAGCGATGCCCCACTGAGATGGGGGTCTTTACTCTATCCCCAGAGTGGGTGCCCTGTGTGAGGGCATTGTTATAGGCATGATGTACGTGTGCATGTGCATGCATGCGTGCAAACATGTAGTGTAGGGGACTGAGGTGTGTACTGGCTGTACACATGCATGCTGGGGACCCATGGGGACTTAGTCTGTAGAGATGGGAGCCCCCTGTTGGAGGCAGGCTGGTAAAAGTGTCCTGAAAACCGACACTGGGTCGGGCCAGTGGCCTGGGCAGTGGGTCTGTTGGCGGGGGTGGGGGGTGGACAGTCTCTCAACAGGGAGAGAGAGACACACATGGAATGCTTGAGATGATTTATAGCGTATATTCGTGCATGAACACGTATGTCTTAGGAACAGCGAGGTCATCAAGGCAAGAACCCCTCGGCCCTTCCCACTAATAAATACCTCGATACTAGAGACAGTGACCATTGTCTGGCCAGCCCTCACTCCTTGGTTCACTCCTTCTCTTGTTCCCCAGGTCTGGGACGCCCCATTCACTCACTTCATTCACCTCTTGATCCCCAGTACCTGGCTCCTTGGCAACCCCCCTAGTTCCATCCCTTCCCTGCCAAACCCTCATCACCTGACCTCCTCAATCATCCGATGGCTGTCATTGCGGGTGCCCAGCCAGGAGCCAAGGTGGGACAGCACGTCTGTGTGTGTGGGTTTGGGGAGGAGGGGGCTGTGTGGTGACACTCCATGCTCCCAGATGTGGTGGCAGCGATAATTCCAATTTTATGCCTTTGTTATGGCTTTAATCACTTTCTTTATGCGTTTTGTTCCAGCGATCAGGGAGAGACACCTGATAGGCAAAGAGGATACCAGGGGAACCATTTTTATTTGGAATGTGGTGAGAAGTCTAATTAGAATCTGAATTCTGCTGAGCCTTGAAATGGCCAGCACTTTATCCTGATCGCCTTAGATATTGTTTCGAGTCAATCATCTGTCATGGTGCGGCAGGAGAGCCTCTCCCTTCACACCACCCTCCCTCCTGCTGCAGGCCGGGCCCTGGGCACAGTGGGAAGGGAGGCCCAGTACCCCCACCCTCATTGGGGTATGTGCCTCCTCCTGGTGGGGGCGCTGTTTTGTATGGCTTGCCATTCCTTGTTAAGGTCTGTCTTTGCAGGGATGCTGAATCTGAGCTCATGGGAGGCAGGGGGCTGCAAGTAGAGGGTACCGAGGGGCCTAAATTAGAAGTAGGAAATATTGGGGCAAGGCCAAACTAGTCTGGGGCATCTCCTAAGTGCTCTCAGCACTTTGATCACCCCACGACCTCTCTGTCAATGGCCACAGGGACTCTCATTTCTTTACTTCCCCCAGACAAATTGTATCTCTCCTACCTGCTCACCGTACCTCCAACTCCCCACCCCCATGGCCAGCCCATCCCCGACCCAATATTTGCCACATATTCAGCTCCATTTCTCTGATTTCCTCCACTTCAGTCCCACCGCCAGAATGCTGTTCCTGTTTGTTCTTGTTTAGGACTTCTGCCATCTGTCAAGTCCCCACACTGGTTCCACCTCCTCCAGAAAGCCTTCCCTGACTACCTGAATCCACAGTGAGTGAGCCCCCCAGGAGATGGGCAGTCACAGTGTGGGCCCCCCACCAGTGAAGGTCAAGCCAGCTGTCGGCACTTGCTCTAAACAGACCCCTGGTCCATTCCTCTTCCTCCTGCCTTTAAATAGTCTCCTGTTGTCTCCTCTCTTTTTCTTTAACTGTGTGTATGTACCCTGAATCTTCTCAAATCCCCTGTGAGCATGGCAACATATAAAGTAGAAATAAAGACTTCTCTTCATGACAGTCTCCTCTCCCTGACCACACTGAGCTCCCCAAAGTTTGCCCATTTCCTCCCCGTCTCCTGCCCTTCCACCAATGGTGAGCACACGGACCCGTCGCCCAGTGGGGAGCTGCACTGTCACCTCCAAAAGTCACAGGTTCACTGAGGCTTCCTGTTCCCCCTCACCCCTCCATACACACCATTGTTAGGGGTGAGTAGTATGCAAAGTGAGTGCTGTTCCTGGTGGGAGGAGCAGACGTGCTCCAGGGACATGTCCATGGGAGGCAGCCCAGGTGGTTGGCGACTCCTCATGGGGTTGTAGATCCACATATGGTCCCTGTGAGTACTTTTTAGATGTTCGGAGGCTGGTCAGTGCACCCCATAAGGCAGTGTCCTCACTGATGGTCAGTGTTGCTGTGAGCCTCCTGGATGGTCACTGCCCTTTAGAGATTGTCTGTGTAGGGGCGGTGCCCCATGGATGGTCCAAGGGGCAGTGTAGCCAGACATACCTATAGCAAGATACAGACTCAGAGGGTCCCCAGAATGCCCTTTCCACCTGCTCACCTCCCCATCCCTGTCTGGACCCAACTTAGAATGCACCTGATGCGTTTTGTTCCTGATAGTCATTTCCCTGTTTGCACCTCGGTTCTCCCTGGGCCCTGCACTCTGGGTGGAGAGTGGGGATGGCACTAACCATGCTCTACAAATCGCAGGGCTTGTGGCCAGGAACTGGGGATGGTTCTTTCAAGTGCTTTGCCAGGACTCTAGTCCTTTCTCCCAGCAGCACTCACCCAGAAAGCATGGCTGTGTTGGTACCACACGGATGGGTGGAGAGTGAAGAGATGCAGGGAGACGGGAGGAAAGTAATCCAGAACTTGGGGGTGTTATTTATTGGGGAAGTTAAGACAGTGGCTGGAGGGGGTTAGGAGCAAGCTTCCTAATGGGATATTGCAATCTGCCATTAACATCTAGGTATAAATTAATATATCAAATGGTGTGTGTGTGTGTGTGATAGAGGGTCAATAGGTGAGAGGCTCAGGCCCCCGTCAGGAAGAAGCGGGACCCTGGCCCACTTGGTCTGCCCATGCTGAAGGGTGGGAGTGTGAGGGTGGCTCATTCTCCAGCTGCTGTTAGCCCATCCACAGAGGACTGCGGGCGGGGGGAGGCCCAAGCTCCCGGCCCAGGGAGCACAAGTGGGGGGTGGGGGTGGTGGGTGGGAGGACAGGGATGCCAAAGCTGGTAAAGGCCAGGCCTCTTCCCATCTCGAGAACATGCCCTCGAGGCACTGTCCTCTCTCTACATCCAGAGCTTGGCTGCAGTGGGGGTAGATGAAAAGGAGGAGAAACTGTTGGATAAAAAGAAATTTGAAAAAAAAAGTAAGTGAAATATTCAAACTGGAAAGTGATATTATAGAAACTGCAGCCCACGGCTCAGTGCATTCAAATTTATTCAAACTCGGTGCCTGACAGTGATGGATGCGGCAGCTTTTCCCACAATATGGAGAAGGCGCGGGGGCATTTAGGACTGCGGGTCCCCTCCGGGAGAGTGGGGGCCCACACCACCTCCCATGCCTTGCTCCTCCTAAATGAGAAGTAGAGTTCTGGGTCCTGGCCCCTCTACTCTTTCAAGCCCTAGATACTTCCTGTAGCCCACAGTCCTGGGGGACCTGGGCATCACCAGCTTAAGTGCTTAGGGTATGGCCCAAGACAGAGGTCACCAGCTGTGAGTCAGCATGATTGCCAATGCCAAGGAAGAGGATGGTTAGACCTGTCCACAGGAGGACTGGACAAGGGTGTCAACTACATCAGGGAGAAGAACATGGTGGTAGGGTTCAAAGCCAAATAAATGGCATGAACCCAACAACCCCCAAGCATGCTGGGATCTGGGTTCTTGGGCTCCCAAGTCAGGGAGCAGCTGGCCTCATTGTTCTCCACTTTTCTCCCAGGCCAAGGTGGCAGCTGCCCCACCAGGAGAGGGACAAAAAAGAGCCTCTAGGGAAACCTCCCATATGAGGGCTTGGTCTAAGCAGTGGGTAGGTGACAGAATGTTCCTGAATGTTGTGCCCTAGAGTGTCCCCTGCTCCCAGGAGCTCCTTCTGGCCTCCACTCCACCAACACTTTTCCACACAAGGTTGCCCATGGCCTCCTGTCCAACCTCCTGGCCAATAGGCCCCACGTCTGATTCCAAGCCCCATCCCATGGGAACCCTTGGAGTACTGGTCATTCTGGAAAACTCACTGGTCTCTTGGCTCCCTGGCCCATTACACTCTTCTGCTTTGCCCACATCTCTAACACTCCTTTGTCTCTTTTCCTTTGTACAACTCTCCCAAATGTGGCTACAGAGCAAATCTCAAACTTCAGCTTGGTCCTCTTGTCTCCTACCATTTCTCAGAAGACCTTCTCTGCTCAGGCACTTCCAGCTAACACCTTGCTGCGGGTGATGGAAACACTGACCTCTGATTCCAAGCCCACAGTCCAGGCAGTACAAGGCAAATATGTTGAAAAGCCAGAAACAATGTGTGATTCCCTACTTTGTAAATAGCCCTGTCACCCACCCACTTACCCTCACAGGAACCTTGGGCCCTCTAGCTCTTCACCCATCCCCATCTCTACCTTCAGTCAGCTTACCAATTCAGAGACACTTCCTTATGTCTTTCGTACCTGCTCTTCCCTCACCCTTACCCACACACCCCAGGAATGCCCTTATCACAGCTTTCCTGGATCTCTTCAATTCAATCAACAAACTATTGTTGAGTGACCACCTGCACCAGTCACCAGGTAAGGCATCGTCCTCCAAGTGGGGCTCTCTGACTTTAAGTTCTACACCTCCCCGGTTGTTCTATGCACTGCTGCTAGATTAATTTTCCTAAAGCACAGCTCTGATCATGCCATTCTGCTGCTCAAAAACCTTCAATGGCTCCCCATCGCCTACTAAATAAAGTACAAACTACTTACTCTGATGTTCACAGCCCTTTGTGATCTGACCCCTACCCATCCCTCTCTCAAGTCTTCCCATTACTCTCTTTCACACTCATATTGGCCAGCCAACTTGGACTCCAAGTGGTTTCCCTGCTCACTCCCCACCGAGTGATCTCCTCTGTGCTCTCATTCATGCTCTTCCTCCTTCTGGAGTGGCATCACCCTCCAACACCCAACTCACCTCTGCCCGTCAATATTCCAATCCTCTGCAAGACCTGAATCAAGTGAAACCACCTTTTGAGCCCTGGCTGGTATGGCTCAGTGGACTAAGTGCTGGCCTGCAAACTAAAGGGTCACTGGTTCGATTCCCAGTCAGGGCACATGCCTGGGTTGCGGGCCAGATTCCCAGTAGGGGGTGCACGAAAGGCAACCACGTATTGATATTTCTCTCCCTCTCTTTCTCCCTCACCTCCCTAAAAATAAATAAATAAATAAAATCTTTTTAAAAATGTTTTGAATATTTCCTGTAAAAGGCTTAGCAAGGTGCCTGCTAGTTGTTTTTATTATATTTTTAATTTTATTTTTATTGTACTTTTTATTACCATTTATCTCTCCTATACCTTCTTCCTTCTCTCTCCCTGCTCCCCCCACTAGCTGTTGTTATTGCTGCTGTTATTATTGTTATTGTCCCCACCACCACCAGAAGTGGTTTCTCTTCCCTGTGAAACTTCCAGTCCTCTCTGCAGCTTTCCTGGTTCCTGTCACCGCTTTCTGACACTGTTATCACTAACATGTTTGCTCTAAAACTGTCCTGGACTTCTGGGGAGTGAGAACTAAGTCATGTTTATTTGTGCTCCCCTCAGCCCGTAGCGCAAGAGACTCAATGAACACTTGTTGAATCAATGCGTGAACAAATGAACCAATACGGCAAAACTGGCCAGGACATGGCTGTGTGACATGGAGTTGGCTCTTCTGAGCCTCCTGTTCTGGACAGTGACCACCTAGGTGTTCCCTGTCATTACTCCTGGCCCTCCTGACACATGTCCAGGTGAGCTGGGACACACGTGTGCAGGCTGTATGACAGGTGTGTCCTCCCTCTAGAGTGAGAGGGGAGTGTGGCAGAGTCCAGCCTTCGCAACTCATTAATCAAAGGGCACTTTACTGACAGGTCCCAAGAACCGGCTCTGGGCTCTGCTGGGGCTGGGGGCTGCAAGTGGGGGAGTGAGAGCTGCCCCCGGGAGGTCCAGTCTAGTTGCTCCTTCACCCCTTCAGTGACTCTCAGACCACAGACACTCCTGCAAATGGGTGGGGCGAGCCCCTTCCTCCAAGCTACCCTGAAATGTTACTCAATCCAGAAGTGGCTCCTTTAGTGTAGCGCTTACTGCCCCATCCAGACTCGCGCTCCCTGGGAGGTCTGTTGCCTTCTGCAGAATTCTCCACTATGAAGCCCAGAGCCACACAGCTTAAAGCTGCTGAGTGGCAGGGTGGACAGGTGCCATGACAGGTGACAAAATAAAGAGTAAATGAGCAACTAACTGAACACAAGGTGGACAAAGTGCTGGGCAGATTGGCGCAAACCACACTAATCAGCATTTACTGAACATCTACTATGTGCCCGGCATTATGCTAGATCCTTCACTTGCACCGACTCATTTCATCTTGCCTTCGGAGCAGGAATGATTATGATCCCGTTGAGGAAGAGGAAACTGGCTCAGGAGAGTGAAATAACTTGAGTGAGAGCACCCACAATATCAGTGACAGGACATTGGTTCCCTGCGCCCACTCATCCCTAAACTCATCCCTATCCTTGGTGACCTGATCAGGGTCATCTCCTCCCCAGTCACCACCAGCGATTTGGGGAGTGGTGGTATGGAAGCAGAGTAAGCAGAGTCCTGGGGAGGAGGTTCACAAATGGGTAGGGAGAAGTGTAAGGTCCCTATCCCTTCACGTGCACTGAGGAAGGCCTCTGGGCTCAGAGTTTTACTCCTTTTCTTTCTGTCCCCCTTGGGGACAAGGCAGAGTTCAGGAAAGGCACAGCTGAGGAGCCTCTGTTTCCCTAAAGGGGGTCTTCCCAGCCCTCCACCCCTCTTCCGTTTGAGAAGGGAGTGATGGCCTCTCCAGAAGGGTCCCCACTCTGGGGGACACCTGGTCCCTCCGCCCCATGCCCTCTCATGCGGAGTCCCTCCTGTCCTGCCCAGAAACGAACAAGCGCGCTAAACTCCGGGAGATTTACAGCGGGCGGCTGGGCGCGCGGCCCCGGCCTCCGGTGAGATATCTCCAAACAGCGCACTAACCACTTTCCATTTTATACCTCACCAGCTTTATAGCATCTTAAGGATTTCTGTGCACGGCTGGCTTCCCGCCCAGGGAAAAAACCCAGCCTTGTAAATAAATACTAAATATATATGAACAGAGACGACAGTGAGAGGAGAGGGGGGTGCCGCGGGGAGGAGGGGACGGGTAGCAGCCCAGTGCTGGCCACTGATGGGGAGGGGGCAGGAATATATGGGGGTGCCGGAGACAAAGGCGACAGGGAAAAAGCAGTTGACAGAAAGAGTGAGGGAAACTGAGACAGCCCCAGAGATGGAGGCAGAAACAGAATGATGGAGGCTGGATTGGAAGTGCTGCCCAGGGAGCCTGCCTCTGGGTGTGCGGAGGGGGGAGGGGGGATGGACTCAAAGCTCGAGGAGGTAGCGGAGCCTCTTCCAATCTTACCTCCCCTCCTCCCTGCAATTTCAGAGGGCACCCAGGGGTGGCTCCCCCTGCTGTGTGTGTGCACATGCACAAGTGATGGTTTGTATGTTGCAGGGGTGGGTGACAGGTATGTCACAACGTGCTCCAAGGAATTTCTGTCTGCATGTGTGCAGGTGTGTGTTTGGGGTGTTTGGGGGGGGAGTAGGGCTGTGCCAGGTGAGTGTAGGGTGTGCATGAGGGCAGAATGTTTGTGTTGTGTGCATAGGTTAGGGTGTGATGAGGATGTGAGGGGGCAGGTGAGTTCCAAGAATGCAGCTTTGGGATGGAGTCCTGGAGGGCCGAGCAAGCCATATGAGACCAGATGTATCTGAGCGCCTTGAGGGTCGGTGGGGGCCTGGGAGGTGATGAGTTGTAGGCACAGGAACCCAGGGTGTGCTTCAAAGGGGTATGCCTTCAAAGGGGTATGCGTTGGATCTGAAAGCAAGTATCCATGTGTGTGCTGGGGCCTGTCAGGGGTGGGTTTTGAGGTGCTAGCAGGTGGTCATGCTACCTCTTCTCCATACCCCCCAAGTCTTTTTAGAGGCTCTTGGACCTTCTCTGCAATACCACAGGGGAGAAAGTCCCCTGTGCTGACTGAAGCCCTCATACTACCCCAGCCTCTGTCTCTGAGGTCTCTGGACAGGAGCCAGAGTCAAACTGGGGGGCAGGAGGGACCATACGCTCCCCTCTTAGGGGACCTAGCGATCCCTTTTCTTCCCCCCTTGTCTTCGATATTAAGTATTCAAACCTCATTTACATCCTTATTTTTCAATTTGCTGCCACAGTAGTTTAATTTATTCGATATAATTTCTTTTTCTGAGGGGACATTAATCATTGCCCTGTGCTTTTGGGCGCCTGTGAGATCTCTGCGTGTGTATGTGTGTGTGCATGCGTGCGTCTGTGGGGTGGTGTGGTGCTGTGTGTATCTTTGAGTGTGCATGTGCATCCGTGTGCATCTGTGCCCATGCATACTTGTGTCCGTGTGTGAGGTGCAAGTCTGTCTGCTTTGTGGGGGGGGTGTCTTTGTGAGAGGGTTTTATGGCTGTGAGAGAGTTGGGTTTGGCGAGGAGGTGTAGAAGCGTGGTGTGAGTGTGTTAGATTGTTCAGGTCTTATTCTTTGGAACCCTTCTGGCCCTTCCCAGGATATCAACAAGGAGGGGAAGTGGGAAGAGTTATTGGGAGACAGGAGACCTGGGTCACGGCAGCTCTGGGTTTCCTCGAGCTAAACAGCTGGGGTTCAACGACTCTCTCAACCCCTGAGACCTTCAAGGTGGGTCCTTCCATTACCCCCTTGCCAGTGTTCCTTTCCTGAGAGTATTCCATGGACAGTTGTGGCTGAAAACGTTCTAGAGTCCATGGTCTCTTAAGAAAGACCAAGAGACTTGGAGAAAGATGCCAAGATAAAGACAGGCAGAGGAGAGCAAGGCAGGCCATGGCGGGGGAAGAAAGAAAGAGGGAAAGAATGATGGAGAGGCGAGCAGGAGAGAGGGAAAAGTGCGCAAGCCACAGCGTCTCAGCCCATAAAGTCTCTGGAATGGGAGGAAGGGGCGAAAGAGTCTCTGGCATCAGCTCAGGCCCCGTCATGGCTCAGTGCGGGTGATGGGGGGTGGGGAGGGGCAGGGGTTAGGGTGTTTTCCTCCAGGAGCTGAGGGAAGTGACTTGGGGGAGAAGAGGCCAGAGGAAGGGGTAAGGGGAGGGGGTAAGAGAGAAAAACCCTCCAGGGATATAATTCCGGGGAACGACTCCAGGAAAATTTCCAGAGAAGTTCAAGGGAAAAGAAGAAGGAAGCTCTCCAGTGCCAGCACCTCTCCCCACTCAGAGCGTCTGGGCAAGTCCGCGCCTTCCTGAGACCCCCTCTTGGCCCCCATCCCCAGAAGCCCCCAGTGTTTCTTCTCTGACACATTTGTGGAGTCTCCTTTCTTCCTGTTGGTGGGCCTTGGGGGGAATGGGCCGGGAGCTGGTGGGAAGGCCCTCTGTCCACCAGGCACCGTGCTGGGATCAGATCTGTGACATTCCACTTAATCTTCACAATGACTCCTTGCAGCAAGAATGGTCTCCCACTTCAGGGGGTGGGGAAGGAGAGGCCAAGCTTGCCCAAGGTCACGGGAAAGAGCAGAGCCACTTGTCATGTCTTCCTGAGGCCATGTGCTGAGATGGCTGCACTCTACCCCTCCTGTCCTTGCCACCACACAGTTGCAATACACACACAAAACCAGATCTGGGACCCAATGCCAAAGTGGGGAGGCCTTTTGGGGCGGGAGTCAAGAGGTGGGAGGGGTGGGGAACAGCCTCCTGCAGCTGTTCTCACAGCTGCCCCCAGCTGTGAGGACTTGGAGGCCCAGAGCTCGAGAGCCTGGGGTTCCTTTGGACTCCATCTTCCCACTCACCCGGGACTCAAAGGCCCGTTAAGGGCCCCTCCTGGAAGGTGGAGGCCAAACGCACTCAGGCTCAGAACAAGCTGGCCCTGAGCTGGGGCCAGGTTTCTGCACCCCGGGAACTGGATCCTTTTGGAGCCCAGTTTATGGCTCTGACCTTCCCACTTTAGCCTCATCCAACTAGAGGCCTGAGGCCCAGGGTTCTTTCTCTCAAATCTTGAAAATGAAATTCTGAAAAATGGTCTGAAATTGGAAGTCACAAGACCTCAGCATCTGAGCCTCCAAACACCTGACTGTCAGAAGTCTCCAGATTTAAATATGCTACTACCTGTGGCACTGAATGTCGCCGGATATCCAAACATTTGAGTGCCTAAGGCACCGAGCACCTAGGGGCTGACGGAGTGCCTACAGTTGGAAATCTGAGATAGAAGGGAGTCTGCACCCTTCCAACACCAGTTCTTCAGGCCCCTCTGTCTTCCTCACTTCCTCCTGAGTCCCTTCAAGGCTGCCCACCCAGAGAGGCCACTCTGCTCCCCTCCAGGAGTTTGCCTTGGTCAGGCCATCACACCCAGACCCCCAGCACAGACACGTCACACAGGAAGCATCACCCACTCGGTCAGTGATAACTGGGTGATCACGGCAGGGGGTCTCTGGGCCCTTGGGGGAATGGGCAAGGGGACTGGCCTGGGGCCGAGGAGAAGGTAGCGCTTTCATTTGAATAATGGGCAAAATCAAATTAATTCTACATTAAATAGTTGTGAATAAAGGGTTGAAGTCAGCAGTTTCAAACTTGTTTTCCTTAATTACTTTCCGTGTTTAATGTCATTAAGAAGATTAAAAATTCATTAACAAGAGTACTAAAGTGGCAAATCAGGAAAGCGATCACTCCAGGTTAGAGACTCCGCTGAGGCCGCACAGTGCGTCTTCTGCGGGGGGCACGGGGAGGGGCCCGAGAGAGGTGGGGACAGGCACACACTCACACCCTTACACACTGATACAGCAACAACAGAAACATGCCTCTGTAATAACATTGGGCATGCACACATCCACACACCCAGACGTCTTCTACTCATCCATACCCAGGACTTCTGTGACCATGCAGAGGCAGTGCCTTTGGGTCTGCAGCTCATCAGACCCCCCTGACTTCAGAAACCCCTCTTCTAAGAAGGAGAATTCAAGATCAAACTTTTGTGACAGGCAATATATGGCCTTGGGAGCCCGTGTCAGCCCAGATGTCTCCGAATCCACTCTCTTGTCTCCTGGTCATCTCCCAGTCTCTTCCTGTCTCCTTCTCCCTCCCCTCCCACACGAAAGGGCTCTCTCAGGGCAAACCTGATCAGTTTCCTGGGAGGAGCTGCTGTCTTTGAGGCTTAATTATCCTGGAAAAGGATCCCTTTTGTCTTTTAGCTTGTGGGGGGTGGGGGGTGACTGAAGGGTTGGGAGGGGTCATGTTTCCTCCAGGGAGAGGGAACAGGGACACAAAGGGTAACCTAGTCAGAGAGGGTAAGGCTAAAACAGCTCAGGAAATGGGACCCAAGTGTCCTGGTGCTCAGCCCAGACTCTGACACCCAACCCCCATCTCTAAGACCCCACCCCTCACCCTGCCTGTACTTCTCTTCTCAGTGCTGCCCTCCTTCCTTGCCAAGCCCAGGCTTTACTCCCCTTCACCATGAAAGCGCTCTCCTTGATTTAGAGCCCTCCTCCCCGTGGAGATCACAATCTCTCTGACTGTGTTTCTATCTTATTCGCTAAGCCCTGACTTCAGGAACAGGTCCCTGTAGGGGTCCAGGTCACCTTGGGTGCACCTGTGCCTTGGTGGCCATAGTATGTGCCTTGGTGGCTGTGTTGGTGAGTGTGTGCGTGTATCTGAGTGTCTGCGTGTGTCTGGCCATGTGAAAAGAGCCGTAAGCTCAGCTTGGGAACACCAAGTTAATCATCAACAAATGCGACCAGCTAAGCCTGTGAGACTCCATGAGAACGAGCCCTCGCGCTGTACAGATGGGAAAACCAAAGTCTAAGAAGATGAAGCTCCACTCCTGGAAGAAACTCAAGAGAAATGAAGACCCAGGCCCCCACAGAAACCTGTGCAAGAACACTCATAGCGATATTGTTCATAATGGCCAAAAAGTGGAAACAACCCAATTGCGCATCACCTGATGAATGCATAAATAAAACGTGCCTTGTCCATACCATGGAATATTATTTGGCCATAAAAAGGAATGAAATACTGATTTATGCTGCACCATGAATGAATACTGAAAACATTATATTAAGTGAAAGCAGCCAATCATAAAAACCACGCAGTGGATGATTCCTTTTATATGAAATGTACAGAATAAGCAAATATACAGAGAAAAATAACAGATTAAGCGTTGCTTAGGGCTAGAGGGGAAGGGATTTGGGGGAAAGAGGAGTGACTGCTAATGGGTGCAGGGTTTGGGGGAATGATTCAAATGTTCCACAGCGTCTTAAGGTGATGGCTGTACAACCCCATGAACACACCAGAAACCACTGGCTTGTGCACTGTAAGAAGAGGAATCAAATGGCATGTGATTATATCTTAATGAAGCTGTTTTTTAAAAAATAAACCATATATGTTGCCCAAGGTCTCCCAGCAAGTGAGTGGTGGCGCTGATACTACAGCTTGTTCCCCTGACTCCAAGCTCCGGGGTCCTGCAAGCCCTGCAAAGCCTGGCCAGTCTGGCTACAGAGACTCTAAAGCCTGTGGGGTGGATCCACCTATTGTAGCATCGAGGCTTTTCAGTGGGGTTGTCAGGTCTCTGTCTGGGACAGCTCGTCTTGTTGCGTGTGTGTGTGCAGATGGTTTTGCGGTCTCACAGCAGGTGTTCTCTGCACTCCAGTATCTGCCCGTGGCTCTCCATGGTGACTGTGGTCTGTGCCTGGGCACTCTGCTCGCTGCCTGGGTCTCGGGGTTTATCTGCGTCCATCTGGGCAGGCCCATGTCTCTGAATGTCAGTGCACACGTCTGGGTCAGTGAGGCCATGGTACTTCAGGGGAGTCTGGGTTCATGTGCTCATGCGTGGCGGTGTCTTTGCCTGTGTAATGTGTCTCAGTGGGTGCCCATGGATCTCTTCATGTACCAGCCTGGAAGTCTGGGTTTGCCTGCCTTCACCCTGGGGTCTCCGCCTGCAGTGTGTGTCGGTGCGTCTCTGCACATGCCAGTCTGCATGTTTGCATTCCGGTGTCCACACAGGGCCATCTGTGGGAGCCTGCATCTATGTAGCAGGGGCCCATGGGCCTGTCCATATGAGTCTGTGTGTCTGAACCCCTCCTCCAGGCACCAGCCCCAGAAGGCGCCTGCCTCCCCACCCCCACCTCTGACAGCCATGGAGAGAGCGTCACAGTAAATTCATGGCCGCCCGGCTGGGAAACAGGCGGCTGCAATGGAAAGGAAGCGTGGATTTGCATATTGAATTAAAATTAAGAGCTAATTATGCAAATAAATTATGACATTTGGCAGGAGAATTTGCTTCAAGATCATTTATTACGTTCTTTTTATAACAGTGTGAGCATTTAACGGTCAAAGACAATATTTTAAGGGAAAATTAACGCAAGTTTATTAACCTAAAAACAATTCCACATTAATGAGATGGTGAGCTGGTCCCCCCACACACCTGGGCAGGTCTATGCCTAGCCTGGGAAGGCCTTTTTCTCCTCCCTCCCTTCCTTCCTATAGCAAGCAGGCTAGGATGGGGCCTGGAAAGGGAAAGGGAGCCTTAGGGTTTGTATCTCCTTCAGTTGGGGGTTCTGCTAAGCTGAAGCTGCTGCCTGAGATCAGAGCCCTGAGCTGAGCTTCAGAGGCCACACAGATGAGCTGAACCTCACTCCCAGACTCCCCTAGTCTGATGAGGAAAAACATGGTCCTGGCCTTGGGGCTCCTGTTCTGAGGAGGAAGACAGACCCCTACCCTAAAAGTGATTCTGTAAATGCCAGTTGGGATGGTACCTGGAAAGTAGGGTTTACCCAACCTGGTTGTATTGCCCCCTGATAGTTTCCATCCCCTCCTCTTCCCAGGTGGGAGAACCCAGGTTCCCTGTTGACCCCTGCCCCCAGTTCTAGTGCTTGAGAGTTTTCAGTTCTTCAGCCTCCTGGGTTTCATTGTCTCTCAATTTTCCCTGCAACCTTAATGTCAGCTAGTTTTTCTTTTGGGGGATGGCAAGGAAAGGGGGGCTCTAATCTGTGTTTCCTTGACATTCCCCAACCCATCCTATATCAAGTGGGGAGTGAACTCCAAGGGAAGTGGTAGGCGATGTTCTTAGCTGGTCGACTTTTCTCTCTCCTGGTGTACATGGGGGTGGGCAGGGCATCTGCTTTACCTGACCCCTGCACTAACTCTGAGGTGTGCAGACTCTATTGGGGCAGACCTTCATCTGCAGGGTGGACTCAGAAGGGAGCCCAAGGCCTCCCTCTGGTCTACCCTGCTAGGTGAAAGCCTTGAGTTCCCGGAAGGTTACTGCCCTGATGCAAACATGCTCCTTGGGGTGTGTGATGTTGTTACCTGTGATTGCTTCATGCCAGTATTTGGTTCTTCCTGGAGTGGCATAGGGAGGGACGGCTCTTCCTCATGCTAGGTCACATCTCCAAGCCTGGCATTTTATGAGTTGTGCAAAACTCCTGTGAGGGAGGGCCCAGGTACCACTGGTTGTGGCTTTGGACTCAGGGCACTCTTCAACTCAGGAGTTCTGAGGTCACATCTTCTCTCTGCCATTTGTTGGCGAGTCCCTTCCCCGCTGTGCTGAGCGTCTGCCCTCCAGATACACGCCCACTCTTCTCAGCGCTGCTCTGTGTCCAGGAGCCTGGCTTGCCCAGTCTGCATCAACTGGTGCCCTTGTGTTTGATCAAAAGGGGTCACCAGCAAGAGATGAGGGGGTCAGGGTATTTCTGTCCTTGGCTGCCTCCTGTCCAGGTTGTAGTGGTTTGGCTTCACGTTCCCACCAAAGGCCACAGCTCTCCATACCTTTCCACACAGATGTCCCTCCTGGTTCTGGTCACTTCTCTCCATCCATCTCTGTCCCTTTTAGACCGGGCTTCCTGCTGTTACTAACCTCAGGGCACCACATCATCACTTGTACTTTTCCTAACCCTTGCCCATACCTTTGTAAATAGTTGTTTTATTAAAACTCTCCTCAGATGGCCCAACAGAGTATGTCATATGTTTCCTGTCAAAACTCTGGCTGGCACACTCCCAGAGCACTTCAATTTTCCTCATCTGGAAAACAGGGATGATAATGTACAGCTGACAAGTTATTAGTACACATCCAGTGAGATCATGTGTACCAAGGCACTTTGTAATTTATGGATCACAAATCAAAATGCTGTTTCCAGATAGAAACTACACTGGGATTTAGGCTGATGTTGAAACTATCTCTGTTATGAAGAGTCTATATGACCTTGGATAAGTCACTTCCCCTCTCTGGGCCTGGTTTCTACTGATAATGTGCAAAGACTGAACTCCTAACTTTAAGGTCAGTTGTAGAAAGTGGTGATTCTATGTTCATTTTGCTATTGAGGAAAGAGTGGTCAGGTGACTTGTCCAAGGTCACATAGCTGGCCACCTGCTGGAGAGTCTACCTGGGGCATAGGAGCTTGGGTGGAGCCCCACTGCTGGACCTTGGAGACCTGGTGGAACAGACAGGCTTGGCCAGAGATGTCCGGGGCCTTGGATCTGCCCCCAAGTTTCAGTGGCTCACTCTGCCTCCCAGGGCAGGGTGGACCATCCCTTGGAGAGAGAGGGTGGGATTGTTAATAACAATGCTAATAAGAGAGAGAAAACAAAGCCAGCGGGGCCTGAGCATTTTTTAAATAAAGAAATTTCCCTCATCTCGTGGTTAATTTAAAAGGTTTATTTCTTGAAATGAATCCTCTTCATCAAACCCCCGATCCTTGAAGATCGGAGGCGACTGCAAGTGCCGGTAATGAATTGATTTGTAACGTGAGCGACACGGCGCCCTCCCGCCCATGCCCACTGTGGGCCCTTAATCGTGGTGTTTAAGGGGAAATGAGCTTCTCCATCTCTCAGCCTGAAACCCAGCTCCAGGCACTGGACCCAGCAGACGAGGTCCAAGCCCAGGCACAGTGGGTGTCCCCAACCAGAAGGTCTATCTTGCAGGCCACCCCCCAGCTCCAAGCACCCCCTCCCTTCCTTTAAGAGCAGAGTCAGCAGAGCCCCTCAAACGAATACCACCCACCACAATCTGAGCCACCCACAACCACGCAGACCCACAACTGTCAGGCATGCCTACACACTCACACACACAGTCACGCTGACCTACCATCACACTACAGTCGCACCAAACTGCACAACCCTACAGTGTCACATAAACAGCCTCCTTTTGGGCATAAAATGCAGAAATACAGTCACACATATCCCCTATCCTTATTAACATAAGGCACCCAGTCATAGGCATGAGTCCAGTCTCAGACATCCAGATGCAAGGGAGCACATACCCTGGACAGGAGACCCACATTTCCATAGGCATGACAATTAATCAGTGAGCAGTGGGCCATGGGGCATGGCGGCATGGCATAGTGGACTAGCATGGGCTTTGCACCACAGAACCGTATGTGACTCTAAGTCCCATCATTTCCAATCTGTTTGACCTTTCTCAGCCTCAATGTTCTCATCTGTGGAACTGGAGCAACAGCATCCCTGTCACGGGCTTCCTGTGAGTACTACACTAGATAAGAGATGAAAAGCTGCTGTGAACTGTTAACTTCATGAAGGCAGGGACTTTGTGACTGAGGTGATGCATGCTGAGTATTTAGCAGAGCTTTGCGCAGAGTAGAGGCTTAATAAATGTTAGATAATACGATCGTTGCTATCCGCTACTGTATCCTCAATACCTGCTACAGTGCTTGGTATGCATTTAAGTAAATTTATGCTAAATTATGCCTAGCACATAGTCGATATTAATGGAATGATAATTATGAAAAAGAGGGGGGTGGAGAAATAATAATCATCTAGTGAGTGTTTGCAATGTGCCCAGAACTGTGCTAAATAGATACAGAAGATTACTTCATTGGATCCTGTCAGCAAGTCTATGAGATTGTTCTAATATACACCCATTTGCATGTGAAAAAAGTGGACACAGGGAGGTTAAGTGGCTTGCCTAAGATCGCATAGCTGGTAAGTGGAGGAGAAGGGATTTGAACTCATGTAGTAAGACTCTAGAGCCTGCTTGGGTAATGCTGAAAAAAAAATGCAGGGACAACCTTGTTCTTCATGGGACCCATGTGTCTATGTGTTCTTCATGGGGACCCATGTGGCAGAGCCAGTTACATCTTAAGGCCGCCTCCTTGAAAGTCACCTTGAAGTTCCCACTAATGCCCTTACTTGAAAAGGTCTCTGGTGGCAGGTCTGTGCCAGGTGAATGGACAGTACAAACCCTGGGTGGCTTTCCAGCCTGTCATCTGCCCCAGTGTGGTGACCAAACTTGGCAGAGGCTTCTCATTGTTTCCAGCTGCCTCACCTCATCAACCTCTAGTTGATCTGTGGTACTGATCTGGACTTCTCTATTTTGAAATATCTTTAAAGTGGATGAACTGAAACCCAAAATTTCCCTGGGTATGTACACACAGCAAAATATTCCCTCCTACGTTCCACCTTTCTGATTTGGCCACTGTCATTTTTGCTGCCACCACATGAAGGCCAGCAGGGTCACCGCCCTTTTCCTCATCCTCGGGGTCCCCTTCTTCCCTGGGGTGGTGGTTCAGCTGGGACAGTGACTTGATCACTGGCTGGATTCAAGATGGAGGAGCCACACTCACCCCAAATCTCCCTCATGGCCTCAAAGCCAGTCTTCATCTGGGTCCAATTCCCCTGGGCTTCAGACGGGCTTATCTCCTTTTCTTCATATCCAGTCCCCTCTCCACCCCAGTCCTAGGGACAGGGAGGGCTCATAGACCTTCCGAAATGGACCTCCAGGCCACAGGTCAGACAAAGAGTCCCGAGGCAGCCCCTTAAGAAGTGAGACACCCCATGTCCAACCCAGAAGACTCAGAGGTCACCAGTGGGCCTCTTCCCACTGCCCATGCTGTTGTGCACATTGCCGGTTTCCTCACTCAGAGGTGCAGTGCCGAGTGGGCACAGGGTGGGGGCAAGGGGCCATGCTCCCCTTCTGCAACTTCCTAGGAGAAAATCATTTTTTATAACTGTTGGAATCCTGATTGAGCTGTCAAAAGTACATGAAACCAGCTACATGAATGGTAAACTATCCATCAGTCACAGGCCTATTTGTTCTGAGACAGTATAAACATCTCTCATTTTTCTTCAAGATAGAAAATAATACTTACCCCATCACACCCAGGTAATTTGGCCCCCACCCCAAAAGGAAACTTATTAGTCACAATGGCCTGTTTCCTTCTTGTCTCCCAAATCTTTTTATTGTTTTACCCACTAATTCCACTCTTCCTTGAAGCATCAATTCAGTTCTGCCTTTCGGCTTTCTCTCGGTCCCTTTAAAACCAAATTTAGGACTTCCGGCCAAGATGGAGGCGTAGGTAGACACACTGTGCCGCCTCTCACAACCAAAAGAAGGACAACAACAAATTTTAAAACAAAAAACAACCAGAACTAACAGAAAATCGAACCGTATGGAAGTCTGACAACCAAGAAACTAAGAAACTTACATCCAGACCGGTAGGAGGGGCGGAGAGGACTCG
>VMDR010013032.1:0-25594 GCA_007922815.1 Macrotus californicus | reverse complement strand
CTGATTACCAGTGTTTTGAACTGTGCATCTGATAGGTTGGCTCTCTCTTCATCACTTAGTTGTATTTTTTTCTGGATCTTTGATCTGTTCTTTCATTTGGGCCATTTTTTTTTTTTTGTCTTGGTGTACCTGTTACGTAGTAAGGGGCAGAGCCTTAGGTATTCACCAGGGCGGGGCAACCCATGTCACTGTGTTGTGATGCTGTATGTGGGGGAGGAGTTTGAGAGGGAGCAGTGTTGCTTACTCAGCTCTCTGCCGGTTTTCAGTCACTTCCCCTGCTACCCACAAGCAAATTGGGCCCTTCTGGTGCTGATTCCTGGGTGGATGGGCTTGTACACATTCTTGGATCCTGTGGGTCTCTCCAACAAGCTTTCCTGTCAGGCTGGGAGTTTCTCTCACTGTCACTGCCGCTGCAACCCCCACAGGTGTTTTCAATCAGCGGCTTTGAGGCTTTATTTCCCCGAGATGGGACCCTGGATTGTGTGGTCTGTCTCGCTCCCTAGTTGTTCCTCCCAGTTTATACACACGTAGGTGTGGGACTGCCTGGTCCACCAGCTGCTGCCTTGCCTGCCCCAGTCTGCCAACCATTATCTTGCCGCAAGTCCTCTCTGCCTGGCTGCCCTTCTCCACCCCTCCTACTGTGGTCTGGATGAATGTTTCTTCTTTAACTCCTTGGTTGTCAGACTTCCAAACAGTTCAATTTTCTGTCAGTTCTGGTTGTTTTTTGCTTTTAAATTTGTTGTTGCCCTTTTGGTTGTGCGAGGAAGCACAGTGTGTCTACCTACACCTCCATCTTGGCCAGAAGTCCTTCTATTTTATTTATTTTTAGAGAGGGAGGGGAAGGGAGGGAGAAAGAGGGAGAGAAACGTCAATGTGTAGTTGCCTCTCGTACGCCCCCCACTGGGGACCTGGTCCACAACCCAGGCATGTGCCCTGGCTGGGAATTAAATCGGTGACCCTTTGGTTCACAGGCCAGCACTCAAACCACTGAGCCACACCAGCTGGGGCTAAAATAGACTTCTTTTTTTCTGATTATCGGAGTGAGTTGATTGTTAAGAAAAACTTTAAGAATACAACAAAGAGTCAAGAAGAGAAGAAGTGGCAGACATGCTCTCAGATTTTTTTATCCTAACTTAGGGTCCTGCTTTTGATCTGCTTTTATGCTTAACCTTACATTGATATTTTGATACAAGCCCTGAAAAGTGGGAATAAAACCCATTAGAAGTCAAGTTTGGATGAGCTCCAAGTGCAAATAAGCCTGGTCAGTGGCACATAACAGGGTCTGCCCATCTGCAAACAGAGGAAGGGTCAGTCCCAGGCTGCAGTGTGTTCCCTCCGCACCACAGGTGTCCGCCCAGCCTAGGCCCCATGGGACTGGTCACCCTGTGTGACACCCCACCCCTTTCTTGCTATCCAAAACACACACTGCATCTCCAGCTCTCTGTATGGGTGTGTTCCTTAAGCCAAACTTTCTGGGTTTAAGGAAACCAAGTGTACATAGATCCTCTTGTTCTAGACTAATTGTCTATGTATTTGTTGATATTTGTGTCTGTCAGTTTTCATTTTATCTTTTAAAATGGCAAGGCTAGAGGCCTGTTTATTTTGCCTTTTAGATTGCAAAATAAATTGTGTATATATTTGACTTGAGCTTCTGAAAGCATGGAATGGCTTTTTTTCTCAGAGGGCTGGGAAAAGAATAGGTTTTGGGCATGGGGAAGGGTTGGAGTTTATTATGAACATGTTCAATTTAGATCTATATTAGACATCGGGTAGACATATCAAGAAGGTAGTTGGATATGTGAGTCTGGAGTCAGGGAGAGGCCTGGGTGAGAAGTATGACTTTGTCAGTCATCTGTGTCCCTCGGGATTCACATCCATGCGCTGGTGGTTTACTGGGTAGGAATTCCAGGGCTGAGGGGCTGGGGAGGTGTGAGGAACCAGACAAGCAGCCAGTGAAGCAGGCAGAAACCGGGGCTCATGGCGACTTTCACTCTGGATCCTGTGCAGGTGTGACAACGTGCGTGTAATTAAGCTGGGCCTCTTCTCGGGCCTCTGGTGGACCCTCGCCCTCTTCTGCTGGATCAGTGACCGGGCCTTCTGTGAGCTGCTGTCGTCCTTCCACTTTCCCTACCTGCACTGTGTGTGGTAAGCCCCTGTTAGTGGGGAGTTGGCTGCAGGACAGGGGTCTGCACTTTCCTTAGGCTCCGCTCACCCTTCAGAGTGCACAGGGGTGCCCAGGGGACAGAACAGAGCCCGAGTGCCCCTTTCTCCTCACAGAGACTGTCAGACTTTTCAGAAGCAACAGAAACTATTGTCAGAAGCAGAATGGGCTCCAGGGAGCTGGCTCAACCAGAACAAAAAAAGCGAATTGTTTATGCTTCAAGTCCGGGTCTCTGACCTCTAGCTCCATTATTAAAGCATAATGGAGCTTGCAAACCAAATCCGTCACCTGAGCTCCTGAGCTCCGGCTAGATCTCTAGGGTGGGGGAGGTGAGGAAGGCTTGGACAGATTTGGGGACAAGGATATGGATGTCCAACCAGGAACCACAATGAGGTAAATATGACCCCTTTGAAGATATAGTACATTTTTGTCATCCCAAGTTCTCTTTTGGGTTTGAATGACCAGGAGAAAGCATGGGCCTCCCAGGTCACTTGGGGACAGCCTCACCCATTCACTTCACAGGCGGAGACGGAGGCCCAGAGAAGCAAAGGGAATTGTTCACGACACCAGCTGGTTTTATGAAACCAGCCTAGGAGTTCGGTAAGAGGGAATTGGAGCATCCACACCTGGAATGCTCAGGATACACTGTTAGGTAAAAAAAAGGAGCAGGTTATAAAGTATAAAGTCCTACACTCAGAAAGCTGAGGGGGAAATTGAGCGGCTTCCTTCCCAGGAATCAATTCAGCTCAAAACTCAGAGACATCTTTCCCTTGCTGTCCTCCAGGACTCCCGATTGCAAACAATAACAAGGACCAAGAGAAATATGTTTGGAATGTCCCTTGCAAACTGAGATCATCCAGGAAGGAATTCTATTAGTAAAGAATTGGAAAAACTTTGTTAGCTATAGATCCAGGTGAAGCTTGACATGTATCAGGAGATGCCTAAACCTGTCTGGTTTGAAGGAATTCGCTTACATCTCCTTGAACCCATGGACTTGTATGTATCCACCATGAGACCCAATCTGCTCTCAGTCTAAGACTTGGGGATTTCCATTATTGTATCTTAACTATAATTGAAAAAAACAATTTTTTAAAAAGGCTTGGCAACTTCCAGAACTCTTTGCAAAAGGCAGAAAAATAAAACAGCTCAAATTGCAATTCCAGCCTTAGGGTCCATTGCCTGATATTTCTTAGGTTCAACCTTAACTCACACTAGTGAATTTATACACACTTTATAGACTTGCTGAACTGTAATTTACAGATAGTAAAATGCACAGATTTAAGTGCATATGTTGATGAACTTTGATGTGTGTGCCCTTTGATGTGTTACACGGCTTCATTCAAGACACAGTACATTTTTGTCAATCCGAGTTCCCCGGTCACACTAGCGATTCAAGTAAAACTCAAAGAGTAGACTGACATAGCTTTGGCTTAAACAATTTGTTTCTAAGTTGTTATACTTTCTGCTTTGATTTTCAACACTGAACCATTGTTTTGTCCCAGTTATGAAGTGGCATATTTGTTTTTCCAATAACAAGCTTAAACAACATAGAAATACAGGAAGAGAGAAGCTCCTTAACTCCATCTCCCAAAGAGGGTTCACAGTTGTTCACAGCCTAGGCATATCCTACCTGACTTTATACATGTGTGTATATACATATCTATTTTCTGTAATTCTGCTTTTTAAAAACAAAAATAGCATCATTCTATACCTGATGCAAACTGGTCCTTTTTTCTTTTTTAAACCAAATGCTAGGTCATGGACAACTTTCCTTACCAATGCCTGTATATTATCTTCATTTTTGTGTGTGTTGCATTAATACTTCACAGCCTGGGTGCTTTATAATTCCATCCTCTTAGCTCCTGTTTTAAATCCTCAGGCCTCAGTCTTGGTTGAATCCCAAAGATGGTTGCCATTTGTTCCTGCTATGAAGCCAGAATAGTTTAAAACATTCTAAAACAGGCCCTGTTTGCTCCAGGTGTATCATTCTCCTGCTACTCCGGGGGTCCTTGGCCACCTTCACCCCGCCTTCATGGGCGGAGGTCCTTAGAGCCAGGAAAGGTGGGCGGGGCCAGCGGGAGAGGCCGCAGGCCCTCACCTCTGCTCTCTTTGCAGGCACATCCTCATCTGCCTGGCCGCCTACCTGGGCTGCGTGTGCTTCGCCTACTTTGATGCTGCTTCTGAGATCCCCGAGCAAGGTCCGGTCATCAGGTTCTGGCCCAGTGAGAAATGGGCCTTCATCGGCGTCCCCTACGTGACCCTCCTCTGCGCCACCAAGAAATCCTCAGTCAAGATCACGTGACGAAAAGGCGGGCTTCTCTGCTCAGGTGTCCCCGGGCTTCCTGCTGGCAAAGACAGCCTTGGGTTCTCAGAGTTGGGGGTGGCTATTATATATATATATATTTTAATTTAGTTCCCTTGGCTCTCATTAGTTGTCTATTACCTGGACTCCACTGTTCCCAAGGTTGGAAAGTAGAGGGCTGAGGGCACTGGGTGTGTCTTGTTCACATGACTTTTAGAGGCAGTGGCTTGCTGGGCTGTGTCCTTTGTGGTGATGGGGGACTCGGTGCTGGTGCTGCGTAGACCCTCACTTCCTGAAGAGTTTGCCGGCTCCAGATCCCACCATTCCTGGGGACGACAGATCCTGTGACAGATGACACCCTCCAACTGTCTGATGAAGATGCCAGATTTTCATTTGGGAAACCCATCTTAAAACAACAACCGAACACATGAAATGCGCACAAGGCTTGTGGCTACGGAAGCTAGTCTTGCACGTGCAGCTCCCAATCACCCAGGCTTGACATGGCTTGTGCATCCTTTTGTTCTACCTCTGCTGAGAGATGGAGGCTTGACTTCGGATGAGGGTGAAGCTAACAAGAAAACCCCTCCATGCCAAACACCTACTCTCCACTGTAAGCCATTCTTGAAGATGACAAAGTTTTTAAATGCTGACCTTGTCCTGCAACCCAACCCAGTAGCCTCAGACACACAGAGGAGTAGCTGCGGTCCCTACACAAATGCCCCTTCTCTCCCCTGCCTAACCCCTGTAACATGCCAAAGGGCTTGTGGCAATCATGATGGGGGGGCGGGTCCTGGCTCAAAATTTGGAACAAATACGAAGTTTTGGAAACCTGTGCTCATTGGAAACCTCTTGTATGCTGTCTGGAAATTATGCTCAAGAATCTCCCCCATTCCTTCTCCAATTTTTGCTGTGGGAATTACACTCCATCCTCTCACAGTGTGAGGTGCTGCCGGTAGTTTCTCTGAGCATTTGATCGCTATTCTCAAGTGCGGGTAGTAGCTCCACCCTGGCTGTTTGGGACCTTGGTGGGTGCAGCAGGGTGCATCAGTTGCCTTCTGAATTTTTCTCACCTGACGCGACACTGGCTACAATCATTCTCCTCTTCACTGGGACGGATGGAGCACTCCAAACTCCCTCGAAGGTTTGAGGTGGGGTTACTCAAATGACCTCAGGGATACTCACGTTAACTCAGGCACTTCCTGCTTTCCATGTCCCGTTGTGAGAAAGGGCAGGACAGGCGTGCTTCTTGTGTGGACAGGAGTCATGCCACGGTCCGTTCCTAAAAGTTGGGCAGCAGCCTTTTAGGGCATCTCCAGGAACTCTTATTCTGGCCAGAATTTGCACAGGATCTAAGGTGAAAAGTCCATTAAAGAACTGAATTTGGAGTTTAAACATGAATGACTTTATGCTATTTCTGTGGTTTTCAAATTATTTTAGCAGCAGAAACCTGTTTGCAGTAAGAAATCTTTATGGAAACCTAATGTGTGAAATCGGTTGTATTTTATTAGCTTAAATTTATTTTAAGGTTAAACTTATAGCATTTCCTTAATAATTTATCAGGCAGTGACATGCAAATGAACAATTTGGTGTTTTTCCAGGTAGAGACATTTGTTATTGAATGAGTATACCTGTTGCTGTATTAGAGTGTAAAAATATTTTTTTAAATGATATTTGAATTAAATGTTTCAGGAACCTTGAATATACCTCCTTGAGACCTAGGTGGTTCATGAAACAGAAATTGAAAACTGCTAAGTTCTTTGGGTTTCAAGTCTAGAATTTTTAAAAGAGGGATATCAGACCGTCCTCTCTTCAGGCTGATTTAGCAGGTACGGATTCTGGTTTCATCCATCCAAGATGCTCTCAACCAGGGGTTTGATGTATGTTGAGCCCAGGGGCCGTAGTGTGGAAGCAGAGAGGAGAGTAGAAGACGTTATGTGTGTGTGTGCCAGGTTTAACTTCTGTCTTGAGGGTTCCTCAGCTAGGGGACCATTGTCCCCACAGTCCAGGATGGACCATTTCCCGCTGTCAGATGCAGGGCTTGTTCCCTGGGGAGCACTACCTTCCGCTCCCAAGTCTTTGACCTTCTGGAAATTTCTGGGTGTCCTTTGGAAACAGGGATAAAATGCGACTGCTGGAAGTAAGGAAGCATGTGCCCTGTCCCTCTGGGCTATTCCCATCTCTACCACAGACGAATGACTAAGTTCACATGTCAGAAGGAATGCTTTGGACATGAAGGACACAATGTCCTGCTAGAAATTGATTTCAATGAAGGACACAATGTCCTGCTAGAAATTGATTTCAATGAGATGAGGGCTGAGAAGGGAGTATGGACTGGGGTGTGTTGCAGAGAACAAAACATAATTCTTTTGAACTGCAATCACTATAGCTTGCCAGTGTGGGATGATAGGTCACGAGAGCAGGGACGCACTGGTCCTGTTTTAAGTTAGGTTCATGGCGTCATTCATATTTATAGTTACATATATGTTTATAATCTTGTATAGCACTACCTGCTCTTTTGAAGAAAATTGGGACACTATAAAAAAGTTGGAGTAATCTCTTTCTATAGCTCAGACACAACCATTGGTAGTGTGTTGGTGTATTTCCTTCTTGTCTTTTTTTCCTGCTACAGCTGTATATGTCTTTTAGAGCTGACAGTTCACCCTGTGGTTTGACTGGAATGTAAGTGCCAGCTGTGCATTTTTCACGAGGAGCAGGTTTTGAAGTCCACTAGAGTTACCTAGACACTTGAGGACTCATCACTGGATTCTGGGCCGACTACTGAGTCTTCCCTGGTAATCGAGCCTGATGCTCATGGACCCTAAGAGATAATGGGCTGAGTTCTACTTTTGGATATGCTTCTGCGCTTGGACTGACAAGTAGTAGGAAGTAGCTGTTAAATACACAGCTCTACAGGTTTTGGTGTTTTCTGATTTAAAATAAGTGAGGGGCTCATGTCATTAAATGTGCAATCAAGAATCCCCCCCCCCTCCCCCGTTGAGGCAGGGAAGAGGAGATTTGACACTGGCAGGTAGGTCACGGCAGTTGCTCAGCATGGCTATCAGATTTTTGTTCTGGGTAGAATTTGCCCAAGATCAATACCCAGAAGGAACTGGAATTAGCATAACAAAAAGTGTCACCAAATGATGAAGTCAGTGATTCTTGTTTAATACTGTTCAATTGATTGTCGATTTTCAGAAAAAGAAATCTTTGCTCCTCTTCACGAGTGTAGTATTGTTGTAAAACGTGCTTCAGTGAACACATTTAAGGTATGTGGGGCGCAGGTATCTGAACCTGTTGGTAACAAGCTCCATTCTGGGGGAACTCTGAGCCTGTCCCTCTGAAGAGCGCCTAAAACATTACTACAGACCACAGAGGTTCTGCTGGGGGCCTAAGCCTGACGGGGTCAGACACGGCTTTGTGAAAACGCCATCCCCTGTTCTGTGCGTTGGGTTCTCAGGAGTGTAAAAGCCTCTCTCACCAGTCCATCGTGCTTATAAGAGCTGGTGCCGGCTTGGAGGCTCCGGGGCTGGGTTTGGCCCTCCCTGGCTCTTTGGCCTGGGGGCTGACATGGGACCACCTGTGAGGAGCAGGTGAGGCCCGAAGCTTGCCTAGCCAGAGCCCCTCTCGGAGCTCCTTTTCCCCAGAAGGACGTGGAACCTTTCACAGCCAGCTCTTTGCGTGGGTGCTGCCATCCCAGCTGGCCGAAGAGACACCTCGGGCCAGGGGGGCATTTTCAATGGATTTTATAGGTTTTATAGACATTATTCTCCTACAGACTTTTTTTTAATGGCCCCTACTCTAAGGGACTAATTGTTTGAATTATATATTTCTCTATATATTAAACCAGATTTAAGAGTATTTTATAACCACAATATACAATGATGGCAAACACAGTATTTTCTGATATGTTCCTTCTTCTACACTGTGTAGGGTGTGATGTGATGGTGTGCCTACTGGCTCTGGTAGCACTTGATCTCCATTGCTTTGGGAATAACTTAAGGCCTTTTGAAATGGATCTTTTTGCACTTTATATTCTTTCTGTGAACTATGACAACTATGTTTGATATTAAAGCCATAAAGGCATTTTCTGCGAATAAATATGTATGTGTTTGTGTTTATTTCCACAAGGGTTTTTGAAATATCTGTAAAAAATGCATTAAATGGATCTCAGACCAAAGCACATTTACCCAAATTCATTTATTAATGAATCGTTGTTACTAAACATAGTTAAAATTAGTATAGTTGTTAGTTTCTTCTCAGAGCTGTGAAATCAGTACATCTAAACATTTTCAGTATAAGGTACGTAAAAGCAGATTACTTTTATTAGAAGTTCTGTAATTAAGCTCCAGCCAGGTAACTCAGTTGGCTAGAGCATTGTCCCGATACACCGAGGTCACAGGTTCGATCCCCAGTCAGGGCACCTACAAGAATCAACTGGTGATGCACAGATAAGTGGGGCAACAAATGGATGTTTCTCTCTCTCCCTTCCTCTCGCTCTACAATCAATAAATAAATAAACATTTTAACAAATTTTCTCTAATTATATGGATGTAAAATCTCAAATAAAGAAAAGAATTCATCCATGCTGGATTTCATGCAATCACTGGAAGGAGGATCATGTGACATTTCAAAAGAGTAAATGACTTTAGCAGGAAAATTCTGTATCTACCTATGTTGTAAAATGTCCTGTGACTGTTTTTTTAATTAAATCATTCAAATGCCATCATATTTTAAAGCGTGACAGGACCATTAGAGAAGAACACCTGGACGGTCATCATTCCTATAATGACAGTGGTTTTTAAGACCTTTTTTCCTGGCAGGGATGAGGGGATGAGGCCTGGCCACAGAGCCTTTTGACAATCTGGCGGAGGCAGTGGATGTTCGCCCTAGGAAAACACATGTACTTGTAATACACGTCCGTTCAGAGGGCCCTAGAAGCAACTCAGGTTTAAAACGAAACAAAACAAGCAGCGAAACAAAAACCTTCCTGCGCGACAGGACACTGAGCCAGGATTCGAATCCCTGGTGGTGCTGAAACTGGTGTCCACGCAGCTCCGCTTTCCCTCTGAGACATGTGCTCCCCAACCCCTTCTCTCGGGGAGACCTTACAGCAGGAGGGGCCGGGACGGGCAAACACGGGTCTGGGCACTGTTAAGTGTCCTCCGTGAACTGGGGGAATGGCCCTCCTCCCAGCCTCTTCCACAGTTTAGTCTCAGACACGCGTTAAGATGGTATCTGGGCCTGGCATGCCATTTTGTGTGCCATTGCGTTGTGCCAATGCTATTGTGTTGCCATTGTGTGCCATGCCATTTTGCGTTGTTTAAATTGTCCATAATAGAAACATTTTAAGTGTGGAATTTGGATTTTTAGCCTCCCTTCTCTCGGCTCAGCCTGTCCCGTCTTAAGGGGGCTGGCAGCCCCTCTGCAGTTTAAGGGGTTACCTTTGTCTGAAGTGGGCACTTCTGTCCCTGACCACCTCCAGGCCCGGCGACACCCTACTTACCTGGGAGGTCTCTTTGGTGTCTAATTTACAGACAAGGAAATATCAACCTCACGTGAGGTTGTTTTTTTAAAAATTATTATTAAAACAAGACTTCTGATTTGAGCTGCTTTTACAATAGAGAGCAGAAAACATAAACTTATTTTAAAAATGTGACAAATAGCGATGAAGTCGGTAGAGTTTATTTTTGTACTGGGATTGGTGATGGGAAAGTGGCTGAAAGTAAGGCCAGGAGCATGAAGCGACAGAAAATGCACGATGGCATTAATGACATCAGCTAGAGAGGGATGCCCGTGAACAAAGAACGCCGGAGCCCGTGCGTGGGAGAGACTGGGAGAGACTCCTGGAGTAATATTGCCATCTTGTGGCCTTTGTGGGTATTGCTACCAGCGGCACGTGACGCCCATCCCAATTGCTACAATTGCTGCTTATCCCGGAACTGAATGTAATTGTTTTAAAACTCCCACAAGTTATGAAACCTGTTTCTGGGCTCAAGTATGTTTCTTTGGATTTTTAAAAGCATCTCTATGCCTTTCTCTTCCTCTCTCTTTCCCCATCAACTCATTCTTCACCCTTTAGGTTTTTTGATCTTATTCGATTTTTAAAAATCTGCCAAATACCATAAAACAAGTGTTTTCCTGCATATAAAACCAACCTAATACAGATGTGATCTAGAGGAGTTTTTTCTTAATCCACTGGAGTTAAATTTAACTTTTGGGATTAATAGTTTCATTTACACAAGTCAAATACCAGTACAACCCCCAAGGTCTTTAAGGCTGAGTACGGCTTGAACCAACACTTAGCAAACGCCTGCTTTGTGTTCCTGCGGTACTGGCTGCAGAGGGCTCTGCGGTGCGCGCGGAGAAAGAGGAGGCCACCGGCTCTGCTGAAGTCCTTGCACAAGAGAAGAATCGACCGTGCTGGGGAAGCAGGCAGGGCAGAGCGGGGGGTTTGAGAATGCTAAGCTTTCATTGATGGCCCGTGAGCCACATTTAATAATACAGGGTTTCAGCTGGTGAAAGAACTGGTATTCTCCCTCAGAGTATCACTATTTTTTAAAAGCAAACGTTATTTGGGAGCCTATCACATTAGTTATCTTATTACATAAAGTGTCCTATTTACTCCTCACAACTACTTTGTGAGGCAATGATTATTATGATTTCTGTTTTGAATGGTAAAACCGAGGCTGACCACAGATATTAGGTGGAGAATCGGAACTTGAGCCCAATACTTTCATTCATTCATTTATTTATTTATTTATTTATTTATTTATTTATTTATTTATTTATTTGAGAGAGACAGAGAGAGAGAGAGAGTCAATTTGTTGTTCCAGACCCGGGATCTAATCCACAACCTTGGCTTATTGGAACGACACTTCAATCACCTGAGCACCCAGCCGGGGCTGAAGCCAATACTTTCAACTTTTAAATTTGTTCTCTTTTCACAAAAGATTTAATCTTATTTTTAAAAAGATTTTTTAAAAAGATTTTATTTATTTTTTAGAGAGGGGAAAGGAAAGAGGAAGAGAGGGAGAGAAACATCAGTGTATGGTTGCCTCTCGCGCGCCCCCTACTGGGGACCTGGCTCGCAACCCAGGCCTGTGCTCTAGACCCGGAATAGAAGCGGGGACTCTGATTCGCAGGTGGGCCTCCACCACTGAGCCACACCAGCCAAGGCTGATTTAACCTTATTTGTAAATTGGCAAAGGAGGTAAAGGTTTTCATATAGGTGGACACCAAGCCGGGATTATCATGTTCAAAACTATCAAATTGATACAAATGATTTAGGTAGGGAGTAGCAGTCCACATATAGTAGTAAATGGTCAATCAGTGGCAGACAATACTCAGGATAACCTACCACCCAACAGTCCTGGGTGACAGTTTGTGGCCACAGTGGGGAGCCACACCCCACTCCCCGCCCCTTCCCATGTGAGGGCGTCTGCATACACGGGTCTCGTCCTTCCTCCAGCTCCACAGTCAAGGCTGTCTCTCTCCACAGTGGCAGACCTGCAATCCAATTCCTTCCGGGCCGCCTCTGTTTGGGTGTACAACAGGCACCTCATGTTTGCCTTAACTTACATTTCTCTTACATTTGTGCACTTTCTCGGTAAGTCGGGCCGCTTTCGGGCACCAGAGGAAATCCCCTCTGTCCTCAATTGTCTGGATCTCACCTGATAGATAGTAGGTCCTCTTAATTCCACTTCCCGACATTACAAGGCCATCCATTTCTCTGCACTCTGTGAGGGCACCACAGTCATTTGTCAACCCACCTCTGCGCTGCAGCTGGCAGGGCTCCCTCACCAGCAGGAGTCCACTCCAGGCCTTGTTCCTAATTTTTTAAGAGGTACCCCCAAAGTGTATACATTTCAGTCCCACACAACCAGGCTCTGCCTCTGGGTGGTTCTGCCCCAAGTTTCAGTTTGGTCCCTGCTTTGAGGGTCTCCATCCCTGACTCAGAAGGGCCGCCAGCAGCTGCCCAGAAACAGTGGAAGCGATGCAGGGAGCAGAGCCAGAGGTGGAGATTTCGGTGCGTGCGTGAGTGCGTGCGTGAGCATGAGTGTACAGTGTGTGTGTGAGAGAGAGAGAACGTGCTCGCTTCAGTGTAGCCTCACCCTGATCAATTTACAGATTTCTTATCCTCAAGAAATAGTCCTCTTTGCCCTCACTCTGGGTGGGGGTTGGGGGAGGGTCCCTATTTTGTGAGCGTCTCTGTCCTTTGTTCTCTGGAACATCTTCACTTAGAGCAGGTTTCCCAATCTTGGTGCTATTAATGCTCCGGGCTGGATGGTTCCCTGTTGTGGGAGACTGTCCTGTAAATTGCAGGACATTCAGCAGGATCCTTGGCCTCTATACACCTGCCCAGTTGTGATAACCCAAAATGTCTCCAAGCATTGTCGAATGTGCCCTGAGAGGCACAACAGCCCCTGGTCGGGAGCCACTGATGTAGAGACAGTTCTCTGGCCAGGAGGCCTGAACAACTCCAGCTGTCCCTTTCCATGGCTTCTTGTGAGTTAGGTCTCGAGTCTTTTCCACACAGGTTGCATTGCGGCCCATATAACCATTTCCCAGGGATTTCCACCCAAAGAGGTTGGCAGTTTCCGCAGCTTCCACTAGTTTAGCGAAAGCTCTGCACCAAGGCGATGGGTCTCAGGAGGCTGGACACAGGGGTCGGGGGAGCCTGGGCCAGCTCAGAAGGGGCCTGGGCTTCCTTTCCTCCAGTGGCCACAGGCTGCAGCCACCTGAGCTGCTGCCGGCCTGGTCCAAGGCACCAGACTCGGCTCCCACAGCTTCGTCCCCGACCTGGTACAGTCAAAGGGACTGGAGAGACCTTCTAGGCCAACATTTGCCCCTTTCCCTTTAAAAGGTGCTTAAGATAACTCGGAGGCCCAGAGCCCTGAGTTGCCCCTTCCAGGGTTGGGTAGCTTTGCTGAGCTGGAAGCAGGACCACATCCACTTTCTCTGACTTGAGCTCAGGGTTTTTTCTGCTACAGGGGCAACTTCTCAAACGGCCCCCTGTTAAATACAATCATCTGGGAAGACACGCAGCTACAGGAGTTGAGCGATCGCACAACAAATTAGTCCCAAACTAAGTGGTGTGTGACAAACACAGACATTTACTGTCTCTCAGTTTCTGTGGGTCAGGAATTAAGGGGAGGCTTGGCTGGGCGGTTCTGGTTTAGGGTCTTTCGAGAGTTTCCGTCTGATGACAGCCGGGATTTCGAGTACGAGACCTTGTCGAGAATCTCTAGGTCTGTTTCCTCATTTGTGAGATGGAGATAAGAGACGCTACTTTGTAGGGCTGTTATGAAGATTAATAAATAATTCTCGAGTGGCAGAGACTGCCAATTGCCTACCCCAAGATAGTTCCTCCTTCTTTCTTTCTAATAGAAGCTCTAATTTTCAGCTGTGAAGATGGCTATCTGAGATGAAAGTCTGTGTTTTCCCTCCTTTTTTCCAGTCAGTTTTGCTCGAAGTGATAGGGAAACTTCCTGGAACGGCTAATGTTACGTGTCAACTTGGCTGGGCTGAGGGATGGCCAGGCAGCTGGTAGAACATTACTTCTGGGTGTGACTGTGCAGTCACAGGAGTGAATTAGCACTTGAATCAGTGGGCTAAGTAAAGTTTGTTGTGGGTGGGCAGTGTCCAACCCCTTGAGGGCCTGGATAGAACAAAAAGGCAGAGGAAGGGCAGACTTGCTGTCTGCCAGAGCTCGGACATCTGGACCTCCACCTTCTCTTGCACTTGGACGCTGGTGCTTCTGGTCATCTGGTTTTTGTATTCGGTCCTGGTTCTCAGACTGGAACTGTACCACTGGTTTTCCTGAGCTTCCAGTTTGCTCACATGGGCCAGTCCCTCGAAATAAATCATGTTATCTATCTATCTATCTATCTATCTATCTATCTATCTCTTAAGGTTCTGTTTCTCTGGAGAACCCTGACTGATATACTTCCTTTAAAAATGACCGATATCTCCACCCTTCCTATTTTCTTACCCTTCCTGCGTTCTGCCTCTTGGAATGTAGGTGTGGTGTCTGGAGCTGTGGCGGCACTCTTGGAACACGAGGGCAGGCATCACACCCCTGCGATGACAGAGGGATGGACTGGGAGGAATCCGGGTTCCTAGTTCTTGGAACTGCCATACCAACCCTGGACTGCCTACGTGATAGAGAAAATCTTTTATCTTGTTTAATCACCTGTAATTTAGGTTTTCTGGCTCTTGCAAGTGAGCTGATGCTACCTGGGGACACCCTTAGCAGGTACCGGTGCCGGTGCTCAGCACACTGGCAAGGGACTTGATTGTCCAAAGCTCGGGTCGCAGCAAACTCCCAGACCTCACAGACTGGCCGTGCAGGGTGCGGGGGACCAGGACAGTGGAGCAGGAGGCCTGGGACACAGCTCCAGCTCTTCTCTCTCAGGCTCCGTTTTGTTTTCCTTAATGGAGAGAGGCTGGACTAGCACAGGGGCTTGCAGGCTGTTTTTAGCAACAGAAACTGGTTTTCACATAAAAACTGCATATATAACAGGTACAAGCAGAACTTCTGAACCACCCGATCCTTTCAGTTCCATCCCCAGATGGCCTTGGGGTGACTCCTGAGGTTTCTGGGGAGCACAATTTGGGAGACACCACTGACGGGTCCCCAGGCTGTGTCTGTGGACAACGTCAGGCCCTTGCTTGTCCTGGGTTCCCTGAGCCCTCTGGCCTGGGCTATACTCAAGGAGAAGCCCTTGCGTTGGAGTCAGGTGGCCTCAGGAATCTGCCCCCCCAGCCCAGCCCCCCTTTGCCGTGCTAGGCTGTCCATGGAACCGAGTTTAGCCAGGAGCTGGTAGACATCATCAAGCACAAAGGGAGGTGTGAACATTTCACTTTGCTGCTGCTGCAGGGTTAAAAATGTCAGCTCCCTCTAGCCCCTAAGCCACCAGGGAAGGAATTACGCCACAGGTTGTGGAATGGGGACCAAGACCTAAATACTTCACCTGAAAATTGTGCATTACAGACTCTGCTGTAAGGAAGAAACTATAAATACAGACATCTTGAGACCCTGGTCGTGGGCACCGTCCATCAGCGGGGGCAGTAACGGCGTAGGTCACCTGGCTGGGTGAGGGCCGATGACATAACCCTCACACATTCAGGGAGTAAGTAAGTCACCGACTGTTTCTTCCTTAATGCCCACCTGTGGGACTTTGGTGTTTTTTTAAAAATGGAATTGAATAAGAAAGTGAGCCCTTCGAATATAGTGTTTCCAGCTATTGTTCTTGTGTTTAACATGCAAATATTGGAAAGTTTTAAGTGGTCACGTTTGTCAGTCTTTTCCTTAAAAATTCAAATATCCATGTGTGTGCCCCAGCATCCGGGCACGGCTGCCTTTTAAGTCCTTCTCATGCCTTAGCTGGTTGAGTCCTTGAAGCCCGAGGTGGGTAGTGCTGTTGTGCCCATCTGGGGACCTAGGTGGTTTCTCTGAGCAATCCCCACCCCGCGCACCCTCAGGGGGTCACAGAGACCCAGGAAGCTGGTTTCCTTTAAGGAGGGGAAACAGGAGCAAGTGGGAGGGGAAAGGCCCTGGGGCAAGGTGGGGCCACAGAATCTCAGTGACAGCTACGTGAAGTGTAAAAACACCTTGCAGGGAATCCTGATACGCCCACAGATAGGTTCTGAAACCTACCTGATCTGGAAGAGCAATGGAGAAGACATGTCCACAGAGCAGTTTCTGATTCCACTCCCTTAGCCTGGGTTCCAGGATGGCACCCCAATTCCTCTCAAAGCCAACCTCAACAGAAGCTCTCTTTTAGTTTTTTGCAGGATTATCAGCCAACCAACCCCTGGATTTGGTAAGCTCGCTGTGGAACAGAGGCTGGACCTCTGGCTTGCACTTGCAGTCCTGGCCCGGGCAAGGAACAGCTCTGTGAGTTTGTGCCAGTGAAACCGCTTTGCACACCACAAAGGGCTGTGTGTGAAGGTATAGGGTGAACGTGCATGGTGCTCTTCAATGGGTGACATCTCAAGCTGGTGGTAGTGCGTACTGAAACTGGTCATCCTCTCTTCTGCAGCATAGTTTAGTGATTGCCCAACAACACCCTCTCTCCTTTTTTTGTTTTTAAAGATTTTATTTATTTAGAGAGAGAGAGAGGAAGGGAGAAAGCGAGGGAGAAAAACAGGTGTGTGTCAGATACATCAGTTGGTTGCCTCTCGCACGCCCCCATCTGGTGACCTGGCCTGAAACCCAGGCATGTGCCCTGACTGGGAATTGAACCATCAGCCTTTCGGTTTTCAGGCCAGTGCTCACTCCACCGAGCCATACCAGCTACGGTGACCCCCTCTCTCCTTTCAAACTGCATATCACAACACTGAATACCCTCCCTCTGCATTCCAGAACTTCTATTCGCTTTGTCCAGCATGTCTTTCTCCCCTCTCTACATTTTCAACACCCTTACTTGCCCTTCGGGACTCTGTTCAACTGTCACCTCCTCCGGGAAGTACGTTTTCCCTGATTACTCCCCTGTAGCCCCCCACTCCTCCAGGGTTGAGTCATGCTCCCTTCCTTGGTGTTTCCACAGCAGTTTCCTTTCCTAGCGTGGGGCCCATCCCACCTGTCTGTACCACGGGAAGAGTCTGTGGCTTGTTCATTTCTTCCACCTGCAGAGCTAGCATTCTCGTTTCACTGGCTATTTGAACTGGGAGGGGTCTTAAACATTCCTTACTATTACACCTTCATTTTACGGAGGAAAAAAATGAGCCCAGAAAGATTTTGTGATTATTCTGAAGGCCACTCAGCTACCAGGTAACAGAACTGAGCCTGAAACTCATGTCTCCTGACGACATGGTCTTTTCTCTGGCTCTGTGGAGTCAGTGAGGCTGGGGTTTGAAAGCTGGCTCGTCCCCGTGCCAGTGCCGTGACTGAGCACCTTGCTTCGCTTCCTGAGACTGTTTGCACAGGTGGGGGATGAGAATAACAGTACCTGAGACCCAGCATGGCTGCTGTGAGGGCTCGTTCATCTCTGGTGGGCAGACAGCTCAGTGCTTGGTATGGGATAGGATTGGGGATATAAATTCAAAACGAGGAAGCTGGTATTATGATGGTGACTTGGGTCCATTACACTGGTGTGGGACCCTTATTTACATGGGTGGTGACCCCCTTCTGTGTCAGCCCTGTCGGTGAAAGCCCAGGTTGAGCTCTTGGGTGCATCTTCAGAGCCTACAGAGGTGCCTGGCACATTACAAACTCTCAGTGAACATCAGTTGAATGAGTGAATGAGCAGAGCAGCAAGAGACCCCGTGAGAAGGTTGGATCTGGGTGGTCAGTGCCTTACACCCAGTTAGTCTGTGTCCCAAAAGAGCCTTCCTTCATCCCAAACAAACATTCTTTCCGGGTCACACATTTGAAGAAAAAGTTGCTTCACTTGAAGAGGAAGCAGGAAGGAAGAGAACACTTTGTCTAAACCTCCAGCGACAAGTGAGGCCCGAAACATGCATGCCCACGCGGCTCCTGTTCTTGGGAGAGAGGCACAGTCATGTGGCATCTGGGAAAAACTCGGTTCAGGCCAGGTTTGTGTCAACTCCTCCGTCAGTCTGTGCTTCCCTGCTGATGAAGTATGCAACAAGACGACAGTTTCCCCAGGTCTCTGTCTTTTCTTCTTTCCAAAGAAAATTTTGATGCAAAAATGTAAGACCCCCTGGGGGAAAATTCCTAGCCTGTGGACCGGCGTTTATTCATGATCATTTTCTGTGACGACAGAGATGCTCTGGAATTTGTGTTGTCTAGCAGTGAAATGTGGCTGGAACAACTGAGTAACGGGGGCTTTCCGTCTGATTTTGATTCATTTGACTCAAATAGCCACCTACGACTCAGGGCGACAAGCACAGTGGACAGTGGACAGTGCAGATAGACGGAGGACGGATGGAAAGAGGACTTAGCAGGGCTCCGACCCTAAAACGTTCAATAGGCCCTTCACGGAGGTCCAGAATCAATAAACGGCCACCAGGCTTTCCGTGCTTTTTAACAGGTGTCCCTTCGTCAGCCTCGAGTAACGAATGAAGTCACATTCCTTTTAGTATTCAGACCACGACCCCGAGCCCTCTACTCCGCACAGGAGCTCTCCCTGCTGGGAAAGCTCAGACTCCTGCCAGGCGTTCTGTGTTCAAGGGTCAGTCGTGTTGGAAGGCAGGAAGCCTGGCTCTTCGGCTGCTACAGCCGCCTTGGCCACTAGGTGTCACCAGTGGCCGCGGAGCCAACCTCCAGGCCCGAGGCAGGCACGGGTCGCAGGCCTGGGGACAGACACGAGGGCTGCGGGTGGATAGGAAGCCGACTTCCTGAGCGGGCGATAGTCAGACTCACGAACACGGTAGAAGCACGGATCAAGGGTTGATGTCCCGGCAATGTGTGCGGAAAGCACGATGGGGCAGGGAGACATTTGCCACGTGACTTTCCTAAGTTCCCCCGAGCACCCCGTACCACAGAGAAAGTAAGACCGGCAGCACATTTTTGCAGGTGTTTGATTTTTGTCTCCAATTTGAGATTTTAATTTCCTGAAAGCACAGTAGGGGCTCTAATCTTGCCAGCTGATTGAACATCAGTTTGAGGGTTATTGATGTCGGTGCGGGAGACTGGATTTTCTCTCTAGGTGAGATTCAGCTGTACTCACCCTACCCCCAACTTTCTGGAGTCGGGGAGACTAGGCTTGATTGCAGTCTGAACTCCAACCAGCTGCACTTTACTGAGTATGTCACTTAATTTTTAGCCTGTTTCCTTACATGTAAAATGAGGGCAATATCTACCTTTCAGACGGTGTGACGATTAATTTTATGTGTCATTTTGACTGCGCTGTGGGGGACCTAGATATGTGGTTAAGCATTGAGTGTATTTGCGATGAGATGAACGTTCACATCTGTCAACATTGAGTAAAGCAGATTGCCCTCCATAATGTGGGTGGGCCTCATGCAATCAGTTGTCCTAAACGGAACAAAAGACTGGCTCCCCCTGGAGCAAGAGAGAATTCTCCAGCAGACTGCCTTTGAACTTCATCTGCAACACTGCTCCTTCCTGGTTCCACAGCAGATGGCCTTCAGATGTGAACTGGAACGTTGGCTCTCCTGGGTCTCCAGGCTGCCCGTCCACTCTGCAAATTCTGGACTTGACAGCCTCCATAATTATGTGAGCTGATTCCTTTTAATGAATTATGTGTATTGACACACCCACCCACCCACCTGGAGAACCCTCACCAATACGGGTGGCCATGAGGATTAGCTGAAATTACATTGTCAAAGTAGCTGGTACAGTACTTCATGCTTTGTAGGTGCTCAATACAAGCTACTTTGTTATCCAGCCTCCCAATTTTCCTCGTCAAATATTAACCAGACATCAAAGGAGAGGAAGAAAACTTAGAAGTTGGGTCTAGAAATTCGCTGGTCAGCCTGTTAGTGCTGCCCGCTGTCAGAGGATGGCCTGGCTTCCATCAGATTATTCCCGTGATGCAGACGTTTCGCAGGATACTTCCCTTCCCCACCTGGCTCCATTCTTTCAAGTCTTAGAACAAGAAGGCACGTGGCTTTCTTTGTTCTCTGTCACTAATTGCTTCTGGGTGGGCGAGAGTGGGAGGGAGAAGATCACCCGCCTGCTAGTCTCTGTTAAGCCGCATGTGCAGCTGGAGGCAGAAAGGTAGAGGGGTGGGTTCGTTGTGCTGCAGGAGACCTCGCTTCAACCGGGAGCTTCGCACCATTGATAGCAGTAAGAGTTATTTTTAGCCTAATTGAAAACTTTCTTTTCCCTATTGCACTTTGGAAATCGAAAGTGCTTTGCTACTGGTAACTTTTTTCCTATTTATGATTAGCATTATAATAAAAAGATTCCAACTTAACACTATTGCACTTCGGCTGTTTTAAAATGACTTTATTATTATTTTCACAGCTTAGAGCTTGTTCTATCATTAGTTTCCTACTGCAACATAACGAAACGTCGTAAGCTTAGCAGTTTAAAACCCACCTATTTGTTACCTCTCAGCTCTGTGTGTCAGAAATCCCGGCCAGGTATAGCTGGCTTCTCTGCTCGGGCCTCACAGGACTGAAATCAAGGCTCGGGCCTCACAGGACTGAAATCAAGGCATCAACCAGGCTGCGTTCCCATCGGCACCTCTGCGTCCCCTCCCAGGTGCATTGAGTTGTTGGTGGAATTTAGTTCCTTGTGGTCGAAGGACTGAGGGGACTGCTTCTTAGCTGTCTGTTGACTGGGGGTGTTCTGAGTTCCTGGAGCTCACCCTCAGGCCCTTGCCCCCCAGCCCTCTCCTGCTTTGAACATCTCTCTTAGGGAAGGGCCCGCTTCCTCTTAAGGGCTCACTTGATGAGGTCAGGCCCAGCCACAGTAATCTCCCTTCTGATGAACTCAAAGTCAACCGATTAGGGATGCTAATGACATCTGCAAAATCCCTCTGCCATATCATGTAACATAATGACAGGGGGACACCCTTCATATTCACAAGTCCCACTCACAGCTGTACAGGGTGTGGACGCTTGGAATCTTGGGAAACATAGCATGTTTGTTTCCTAGGGTGGCCCTAACAAGTACCAAAAACTGGGTGGTAGAAACAACAGAATTTATTGTCTTGTACTTCTGAAAGTGTTAAGTCTGTGACGAAGGTGTCCCCAGGGTTGGGTCCTTCTGAGCCTGTGAGGAAGAGTCTGTTCTGTGCTTCTCTGTGAGCTTCTGGTGGTTTGCTGGCAATCTTTGATATTTCTTGGCTCATAGGAGGGTCAGACCAACCTCTGCTTTTTTCTTTGCATGGTTGTCCCCCTGAGTGTTAAGTCATTTGCCGTGACCCTATCTCAGTATAAGGCCACATTCTGAAGTACCAGAGGCAAGTTTTGGGTTGGCCAAGAAATCCATTACGCTTTTTCCGTGCAAGGGCTCTGGTAGCGCTTAGTCGCCATTGACTTCACTATCTGTTAGCTTGTAGTGTGTCGTATCAGTGTGCATCTAGAAAAACATCAACATTGGTGACCTTGTGTGGCCAACTATTGAAGATCGAAGAAAATGAGCAATGTTTTTGGCATATTATGGTTTATTATTTCAAGAAAGGTAAAAACACAACAAAAAGATGTGCAGTGTGTGGAAAAGGTGCTGTGACTGAAGGAATGTGTCAAAAGTGGTTTGTGAAGTTTCTTGGTACTATTGACATTTTGGCCAAATAATCCTTTGCTGTGGGACTGTCTTATGCATTGGAAGATATTTGGCAACACCCCTGGCCTCTACCCATTAGAAGTCAATAGCGGGAGATAGCCGACATACTCAAAATACCCAAATCAACAAAGTTATTGGTGACAATGAAAAATGTATCTTATTTTATGGAAAGAATTAAATGGACTTTTTGGCCAGCCCAATATTTCAACGTATGAATTTTGGGGGACGTAATTCAACCCATAGCAGGTGTTACCTTAGACTTCTGCTAACTGCAGTCTGCATAGTATTGTTATCATGAATACTAAGTGGTTACTTTTATGATTCTTTTGTTCCCATAGTAAAAAAAATATGCTCAGATTTACAATATTTTGTGTTTTCCAGTTCCTTTGTCTTTTTTCATCAGTTGGAGTAAGGAGATTTAAGGATGAGGGGGAGACTGCCCTGGCCACGAAAACAGGCTTTGGCTCAAAATTCTCAACCAGCAGAACCAGAGCAAGCTGAGAACTCTCGCCCACCGTAGCCCTGAGAGGGTCCAGGGGCCTACACTTTCTCAGGCCACCAGTAAAGTTTTTCTGCAGCTGCTACTGGTGCTCCCTGTTCAACCACCTGGTGATCTCAATCACTGTTGGGGGTCCCTTTTTGTGCTACCTCTAGTCTCGCCTGCTGGCCCTTTCTCCTCTGGCTTCAAAACCAGGGGCGAGCAAACTACGGCCACGGACCGAATTGGCCGGATGCCTGCTGTTGTGCCCGTGAGCGAATGGCGGGTTTTTACGTGGGTAAATGGGTTGAAAAAAAAATAAGAATAATATTTCATGACACCTGAAAATTATACAAAATCCAAATTTCACTGCCCCAAAATGAAATGTTTTTGGAATACAGCTTCTTTCTCGCTACAAGGGCAGAGCTCAGTAGCTGTGACAGAGTGGCTTGGCTCACAAAGCCTGAAGCAGCCTTGTGTGGCCCTTCACAGAAGTTTCCTGCCTGTTCTGAATGGTGGTGTTTGATAAGGCACGTCTCTGGACCCTCTGTTTTTATGTTTTCTTTTGTGGGCTCTCTCGGTGACCCCATTTGGTCCCATGACGTAAGTGTCTTCTGTCTATTGGTGACTGTACTGAGCTATGAAATCATGTCTCCAACCCCACTCTTCTTGGGTATCTAATTCTCTCCCTCCTGTACCCTCTGCTGCCCGCCAGTCTACCAGCAGGTCTCACTGGTTTTACTGTCATAACGACTCCATCCCCCTCTGCACTACCCCCTGTCACCTCTCCTGACTGGTGTCACCTCTCCTGCCTGGGCCACTACAGCACCTCCGGTCTCCTTGCTTCCCCTCCTGTTTATTCTCTACATGGCAGCAGCTTGTGGTGTTAAAACTTAGTTGACATCATGCCACTCCCCTGCGTTAAGCCCAGGGTAGCTGTCCACTGTTCCTAGAATAAAGGCCAAACTCCTCAGTGAGGCCTGCAGAACCAGCTCCCGGTCACATCTTCATTCTCGTCTTGTGCCACTTGCCTCTCATTCACTAATCACCGCCACAATGATTTCCTTGCAGCTCTTCAAATCTGTCATCCCCTTTCCTCACCTCAGGGCCTTTTTACTTTCACCTTCTGGAATGTTCGTCTACCTGCTCTACCCATAACTGACTTCTACTCCTATTTCAGGTCCCAGATTACACATTAACTCTAAGGGCCGCCCTCACCAGCTAGACAGAGTGGCTCCCCACCGTCCCTGTTTCTCTCTGCTTTAGCCCACTGCAGGTTTCCTTGCTGGAACCCATCGGCATTTGTAATCATTACCTTTATTGGTCTACTTTTTATGTCTCTTTCATTAGGATATAAACTTCAGGGGGTAGAGAATCTGCTCATATGTCTGTCTTCTTTTCCATTGAGGCTTCAGTGCTTAGCATAGTGCCTGTCATATAGTATATTTATGACACATATTTATAAAAGTAATAAGTGAACAGGACGCAGAGATTGAAGGAGTAGAGATGGGGTGTGGGGGAAGCACTCCAGAAGGCTAGAAGCATTTCTGAGTTACTGAAATAGGGATATTCTTCCTTATCTTTAACATATTTTTTTCTGGTTGCCTAAGGGCCTCGGCACTGGGATTTCAAGGACTTGGATGACCATGAACTGGTGCTTCAGTCCCTGTGGCTCTTTCCCAGCCACCTTGTCAGCTGGCTCACCACGCCCATAGTCTCCGCCTCCCAGTGTGCTCCTCACTGAGGGGCGAAGCATCCCTCCTTCCGTGGCTACAACTCTCCAGCATCACTCTGCTTTGTTATTTGAAAAATACTTTTAAGAATTTGAAACAAAAGACAAATACAGAAAACCACCCAGATGTGACTTAATGAATTATTCCAAGGCAAACACCTGTGCAACCACCACTAGGTCAGGAAATTGACCTCTGCCACCATCACAGAAGCCCACCTAGATCCCCCCATTCCAACCAGAGTCCCCTCCCTTTCTTCCCCAACAGGTCATCAATATCCCAGTTTTCCAGTGTTTTTCTTTTTTATCTGAACGTGCATCATAGACACTATAGTTTAGTTTTGGACATTTAAAAAAGCTTTGATATGTCTTTTAAGTCTCTTTCAATCTTTTATAATCTACACATTTTCCTGCTCTTTATTTTTTATTTTTTAAATCTATCTGTGGAAGAACCTGGTCTGTTTGACCAGCAGAAGCCCCCACAGTGTGGATTTCCCGATTACATGTTTATGAATAGTTCACCAGGCTCCTGCAGTTTGGGAGCTGGACCCTGAGCCTGGCTTGGACTCAGATTCGATTTCTTTGGCAAGACTACAGGAGGCACATAATGTTTGGTCGACTCCCTTTTTATGATGTTCCTGGGAAGTGATATCAGCAGCCACTGATACCGATACCTAGTAAATCACTGGGGTTTGCAAAATAGTGCTGTTTTAGCTCTATCATGCCTTTTTCTCTTTATCGTTGGCGTACTTTTATAAAGATAAAATTCCCTTCACTTATTACTGGTTACCCAGTGATAAAGATCATACAGGGAAAGCAGGATATATCTTTGATTTTCCCCTTTATTTAGTGCTTTTCGAGAGTAAAAAAATGATTCTCTGTCATCCTCCAGAAAGGACCAAATATATGTAATTATAAACTCATGAATTTCAACATATTTGATGGATTTCAAGCCCTTGCAAATATTATCATTTGTACTCAAATGTCCCATCTTTGGCCAGTGAGAGTCTCTTCAAGTTGGCTCCTGAGTGTCTTTGACTGACCCTTGGAATTGGTAGTTTCCTTGTTATCCAGTCAGATATGTTCCTAGGTCATCTTGTACATTTCCTATCCAGCTGGGCTCTGCCAGAACTTGAAGAAGCCCTGTTTCTGTGTGTGTGTGTGTGTTTTAACATTGCATTTCAAGACCTAATCTAGGGATGGTCGCAGCTAGCGGCTTGGTCATTGTTTCTAACCTTTTCAGTGGACAGAGCTAGTGGACAAGTTAGAAAGTCATGTGAGGGGCTCAGAACTGCTCTCTGTCAATGGCCCATAACACCACAAATCCTTTAGCTCTCGCCGACCTTAAGAGTTTCCCAGAACTGTTTTCTGTGAGAGAGGGGGTAAGTTTTGCCATCTGAGCCAAACTCTGGTCTTAGTACCCACTTACCCACGGTCTTCTACCCACTTACGTTCCCCCCCCCACGACTTTGGTTAAAACCAGCACTTCTTCACTCCTGTTTTCAGTTGCCACACAGGGGCTCATGTGGAAGCCGTATCTCCTCCCCAGGGTACAGTCATTCCTCCTGATAGCTTGTGTCCCCAGAATCTCTTTATCCCCTGATCATACGCTACCAAATATTACCTCCCACTGGCCCACAGTACCCTGCTCATCCCTGTCCCACCATGCTGCTCTGACTGCCCTTCAACGCTTCTCCAGCTGTTCTCCAGCATCCTCATCCTTGAACACCCACGTCAGGTCGCGTGAAGACTTCTTGGAT
>VMDR010013031.1:0-25585 GCA_007922815.1 Macrotus californicus | reverse complement strand
GACCCTGGCCATGATGAGAACCGACCTTTTCCCTTTTCTTCCTTCCTTGGGCAAGTGTAGTCTCACTCCCATATGCTTTCCTCAAAGACATTACCGAAAGGGAAACTATATCTACTTGACTCAAACCAGCCCTATGAAACAGACACTGACGATCCTGTACTATTTTGTTACAATAAGACAAAAATAAACACAAATTATATCCATTTAACTTTTATTTTAAATCATCTGCTGAGATTCTAGTCTTCTAGAAAGATAATTGTGTATCAGATAACAATCCAAGTTAGGAAGATTATAGGTATAATGTAGAGTAGGTCATTAAAGTGGATGGGAAACATTTTCTATCATTTTAAATGAAAATTAAATCTTGAGAAACAACTAAATGACTTTCGGCAAATTTAAGCCTTGGCCAAACCGACTGGAGTTGATAGGTGGTACATGTGTGTAACAATCTAACTCTCCAGATCAAATGGATGTTACGTATTGGGCTCTGACCATTGAACAATAATCTCCTTCGCTTTTCTATGTATCTGTTTAGCTGCTGTAGTGATCTACCTAAATACCTTATTTTCTGACATTCTAAGATTGGCTAGTATGTCTGTATCTGTTATGGTATAGGTTTGGCTGCAAGTAACAGAGACCTAAAATAACAGTGGCTTAAATAAAGATAGGAGTTTATTTTTCTTTCATATAAAAGTCCAAGATGGTTGAAGACCCTGTTCTACTAAGTCATCAGTGGCCCCTGCTCCTTCTGAGTAGTCCAAGATACCTTCCCTCCATGTCTGTATTCCAGACAGAATGAAAGAGAAAGGTGAAATGTCTGCTATATACTTTTAAGGACACAACCTGGAAGCTGATGAGTCAGCTACAACTAGATCACGTGATCTACAAGTGACCGCCCAGCTGCAAAAGATCTAAAAATTATTGTCTGTTTTTTGGTTGGCTATGTGCTTAGCTAAATAATCAAATTTCTATTACTATAGAAGGGGAGTAACTAGTGTTTTTGACTAAACATTATATTAAACATTTAGTTCCCTGTCCAACCTCAAGATCACTGCTATACATCAGTGGTACTTAAAATGTGGTCCCCTGACCAGTAGCAACAGCATCACTTGGGAATTTGATCAAAATTCAGATTCTTGCACTCCATGTTCCCAAAGCTCCTAAATCGGAAACTTGAGGCAGAACTTAGCTCTCTGGATTTTAACAAGCCCTCCAGGTATCTGCTAAAGTTTGAGAACCACTGATCCAGGGTATGCTTTTCCCGAGAGCCGTAAGGGAAGCCGGGCATTGCAACAGGACATGAGTCAAGAAGGGGAGGGGCAGAAAGGGTCAGCTTCTGGTCCTTTTCTCCTTCAGTGCTTATGAGGTCACCCTACAAATCCCTCTTCCTGAGCTTCTGCTCAGCGACCCGCAGCCACAGCTCTGCCTTATGTTGGGAAGATCATGGAATTACCAAAATATAGAAAATTGACCTTTCCCAGCAGCATACTTCACCTTTTTTGTGACCCATTTTTATCCTACATAAAGTAGGTAAGGAAACAAAAGCTCAGGATGATTAGATGCTGAAACAAGGTCACCCAGCAAGTCAAAGGGGTATCTAGATTCAAATACTCATGTCTGAGTTAGAAGCCTCCACAGAAACTGGGGTTTTGCTATGTTGTAAAAAAGCTGTTCTTTTCTGTATCTCTCAGTAGCCTATAAACTCCTTGCATCTCCCAGCCCTCACATGATCTTTGGGTCCCCAGCACCTAATGTGGCCCCGGGCATGGAGTGGATGCTGAGCAAATGTTTGTGGAATGACAAAACAGATGAAAGAAACAAAGCTGTTGGACTCCCACACTCCAGCTCTTTGCACTCCATGGAGAACTCCTCTTTTGCAAATGTTTGGAAGCATGGCACAAACCTTATCTATAGAAAGGCTTCCTCTGCTGCTTCTGGGAACTTGGCTCGGCCTGCTTGGCCTGCTCACCACCGGCCCATCACTTGCCAGCACGGAGTGGTGGATGTGGTTAGCAGGTATCTAATTCTTCACTTCTTTCCTCCGCCTCTCTTTCTCTGGGGTCCTAGAGTTATTTTTGTAGACGTTCTGCAGAGCAGATGTCCCTGAGTGGGCATCCAGCTTTTCTTACTATAATGTTTTTTTTATCCAAACAGCCAATTATGTTGCTGATGTCCCTGGACTCCATAGTTGGGGAAGGGAAAAAGATGTAACAGGAGAGATCTGCTGCTCAGACATCACACACGCCCCCTCCCCCCTTCGCCCTGTCTCAGGTTCCTCCTCCCCACTGTCAACATTGGCGTCTGTCAGCTGGTGGCCAGACACTTGAACAGACTTTGCCAATTAGGGAAGTCACACCTCTTGGTTGGCAGGCACACTATTGGGAGCCATATGGCTTTCGGCAAAGGATTTGCCAGAGAGGAACAAGGGAGGGCAACTCCTGTCACTGAGAGGCCCCCTCTAAAAACATCTCTCAGGTAAAGATGCAAGATGATTTACGCAGGTTTAATTTGAAGCTATTGTTGCTTCACTTCTAATCACCTTGCTCCATTCAGGGAAAGTCACACTGCGTGTGTCTTGGCAGCATTAAAATCCGTCTGTTGTTTTGTTGTTCTTCATTATTGCCCCCCCCTTCTTCAGTGAACTCAAAGTTTTGCTATTCTATAATGTGTAAATTTAACAATATTTATTATTTAAAAATAATAGCTTCTTACAGTTGTGATGAGTTGTGCAAAGTCCTTTCGCCTCCCCAGGGTAATTCTGAATGAATTAGGAAGAGTAGGTAGTATTGCTCTCATTTTAGGGACAAAAGCACCAAGTTCCAGGAGAATTAAGTGATTGGTCTGCCACTTGATTAAGAAGGAAGAAAGTTGGATTGAGAATCTGGATTTTATTCCTGGTGATCCACAGGCTGGCTGTATGTCCTGGATCACTCACCCTTTGGCATCAACTTTCTCATCTGCAGTTCAAAGGAAAAAAAAATAGATCACTTAGTTCATAAGTGACCTAAATGAGATTAAACCTCATATGGCCATGCCCTGCCACAGAAACTGATCCATAAGTAAGTTCATTTTTCCCCCTTAATTTTAATGATGGAACATTTCAACCACACACAGAAGCACAGAGTATAGTATAACAAGTCCTCACGGCCCAGAAACCAGCTTCAATATCAATCAACATTTTGCCCATCTAGTTTCCTCTAGCCTTCCTTTTTAAAAAATCTTCAGTATTTTGTACAGCATAGGAAATAGAGTCAATAATAATGTAATAACTAGGTATGGTGGCAGCTGAGTACTGGAAATTCAGGGGAATACTTTGTAAAGTATATAATTGTGTTACTATTATGCTGTACACCTAAAACTCATACAAAATAATATTGAATGTGAACTGTAATTGAAAAAGATCAATGAATCCAAGTGCTAGTTCTTCAAAAAGATAAACAAGATTGACAAACCATTAATCAGACTCCTCGAGTAAAAAAGAGAGAGGATCCAAATAAATAAAATCAGAAATGAAAGAGGGGAAATAACAACTGACACCAAGGAAATACAAAGGATTGTAAGAAAATATTATGAACAATTATAGGCCAATGACTTGGACAACATGGATGAAATGGATAAATTCTTAGAAACATAACATCTTCCAAAACTAAATCAGGAAGAATCAGAGAATCTGAATAGACAGATTACACCTAATGAAATTGAAGCGGTAATCAAAAAACTCCCAACAAACAAAAGCCTTGGACCGGATGGCTTCAGAGGTGAATTTTACCAAACATTCGGAGAAGAACTAACACCTCTCCTTCTGAACTATTTCATAAAATTAAAGAGGAGGGAAGACTCCCAAGGTCATTTTACGAGGCCAGCATTATCCTAATTCCAAAACCAGATAAAAACATTACAAAGAAAGACAATTATAGGCTAATATCCCTGATGATCATAGATGTTAAAGTCCTCAACAAAATTTAAGCAAACCAAATACAGCAATGCATGAAAAAGATCATACACCATGATCAAGTGGGATTTATTCTGGGAATGCAAGGTTGGTACAACATCTGCAAATCAATAAATGTGATTCACCACATAAACACAATGTAGGATATAAACCACATCATGATCGTATCAATAGATGCAAGAAAGGCATTTGATAAAATCCAGCACCATTTATGATAAAAACTCTCTTCAAAGTGGGAATAGAGAGAAGCTACCTAAACATAATAAATGCCATATGTGACAGACCCACTGTCAGCATCATACTCAGTGGGCAAAAACTACATGTGTTCCCCTTAAGATGAAGAACAAGACAGGGAATGTCTGCTTTCACCTCTCTTATTCAACATAGTACTGGAAGTCTTAGCCACAGCAATCAAATAAGAAGAAGAAATAAAAGGCATCCAAATTAGAAAGGAAGGAGAAAAACTGTCTTTGTTTGCAGATGACATGATACTGTACATAAAGAACACTAAAGATTCTACCAAGAGACTACTAGAACTGATAAATTAGTTCAGTAAAGTAGCAAGATACAAAATTAATACCCAGAAATTGGTTGCATTTGTATATGCCAATAATGAACTAACAGAAAGGGAAATTAAGAAAATAATCCCATTCACAAATGCTTCAAAAAGAATAAAGTAACTAGAAATTAATCTAACCAAGGATGTAAAAGACCTGTACTTGGAAAATTATAAGACACAAAAGAAAGAAAGAGAAGAAGATACAAATAAGTGGAAGCACATACCATGTTCATGGATAGGAAGAATTAACCTCATTAAAATGTCCACACTACCCAAAGCAATCTATAGAGTCAATGCAATGCCTATCAAGATTCCAATGATGTATTTCACAGAACTAGAACAAATATTTAAAAATTTGTATGGAACCACAAAAGACCTCACATAGCAACAGTGATCCTGAGAAAGAACAAAGCTGAAGGAATCACATTACCTAATATGATACTATACTACAAGGCCATAGTAATCAAAGCAGCATGATACTGGCATAAAAACAGACACATAGATCAATGGACTAGAATAGAAAGCTCAGAAATAAACCCACCCCTTTATAGTCAATTAATATTCAACAGAGAAAGCAAGCACACACAGTGGGCTAAAGATTATTCAATAAATGGCATTAGAAAAAATAGGTGCAGAAAAATGAAACTAGACCACCTTCTTACACCACACACAAGAATAAATTCAAAATGGATCAAAGACTTAAATATTAGACCCCAAACCATAAAAATCAAAAATAAAACACAGGCAATAACATCTCAGACATTGCTCGTAGCAGTATTTTATCTGATATAATTCCTCAGGCAAGGGAAACAAAAGAAAAGAATAAACAAATGGGACTACATCAAACTAAAAAGTTTTTGCACATCAAAGGAAACCATCAATAAAATAAAAAGAACCCACAGAATGGGAGAACACATTCTTTGATACCTCTGATAAGGGGTTAATATCCAAAATATATAAAGAACTTACAAGACTCAACACCAAAATAACAAACAACCCAAGTTAAAAATGGGCAAAGGACCCGAACAGACACTTCTCCAAAGTGGTCATACAGATGAGATGGCCCATAGACATATGAAAAGATGCTCAACATCACTAGCCATAAAAGAAATGCAAATTAAAACCACAGTGAGATACCATCTCACACCAGTCAGAATGGCCATCATCAATAAATCAACAAACAACAAGTGTTGGAGAGGGTGTGGAGAAAGGGGAGCCCTTTTGCACTGTTGGTAGAAATGCAGACTGGTGTAGCCACCGTGGAAAGCAGTATGGAGATACTTCAAAAAATTAAAAATGGATCTTCCTTTTGACCCAGCAATCCCTTTTCTGGGATTATATCCAAAGGGAACCCAAAGCACTAATTTAGAAGAACATAAGCACCCCTATATTCATTATAGTGTTATTTACAATTGCCAAGATATGGAAGCAGCCCAATTGCCCATCAACAGATAAGTGGATAAAACAACTATGGGTCATTTACATAATGGAATACTACTTAGCCTTAAAAAAGAAAGAAATTTACCTTTTGCAACAGCGTGGATGGACCTAGAGAACATTATGCTAAGTGAAATAAGCCAGTCAGAGAAAGATAAACACCATATGATTTCACTCATAGGTGGAATCTAAAGAACAAGCTGAACTAACAAGAAAATAGAGACAGACTCATAGATAGAGAGCAGTTTGACAGCTACTGCAGGGGAGTTAGGGGGTGGAAGGATGGAGCAAAAAGGAAAAAGGACTCAGGGACATGGACAACAGTGTGGTGATTATGGGGGGAGGGATATAAGAGGATAAATAGTAATAGAAAAAATACAATAAAAAAGAAATTAGTTAAAAAACTGCAGTAGTTTAAAAGTAAAGTCCAGATAGCTTATTATTTCACCAGTACAGATTTTAATATGCATCTCTAAATGATAGGGATTAAAAAAAAATCTTGCCATTATCCCACTAAACAAAATTCATCACCATTCCTTAATAGTATGTACTCCCCTACCATATTCAAATTCACTGATTGCCTCAAAGATGTCCTTTTATAGTTCATTCATTTGAATCAGGATATAAACAAGGTTCACACATTATTTTGGTTGTTTAGTCTGTATCATCCCTAGCTCTATTTTTAATCCTCATGCTATTGATTTGTGGGAGAAAACAAGTCATTTGTCTTGGACAATGTCCCATATTCTGGATTTAGCTAATTGCTTTCCTGCTGTGTCATTTTACTTGTACCTCTGTCCTCTGTATTTCCTGTAATTCAGTTAGTAGACCTAGAGGGTTGCTCAGATTCATGTTCAATTTTTTAACTTACATCTGGAGTTAGGTACTTTCTATTGCACATTTTGAGGCACATAAGGTCAGATTGGCCATTTTTTTTTTCTGTGATTCTAAGACTAGGATAGGTTGGAGGGTTCAGATATTATCAACGATATCCCTCCATTATAGATAAGTCATTTTTTACTTACATTCTTCTTTAGCCTGCATATTAGGAGCAAAATGTACCTGCCTTTATCCTAGGCTCTTTCCTCATTTGCAGTCTTTTCCTACTTCCCATGGTAGATACTCATTTTCTTCTTCTTCTACCACTGAAACATTAAAGAAAAATGGAAAGTAGTAGTCTTAAAAAAACACAACAAAAACCACAACAAATGTATACCCAGGCATCTGATTTGGTGCAGGGACAATCTGCTGCTCATTTTAATAGTTACTGATACAAATGAATTTCGCATTGCTGTTTTGTAAGCTTCTCTGTGGAAATTCTTAAAAGTCATTGAGAATTTATACGTAGGTAAATTATGTAAATAAAGGACCTGGAAAAATGATAAATAGCACTCTCAGAAATGCATCTAAGGAGTTTTTTTTTTTTTTTTTCCAGTTAAGAGTTTTTAAAAGCTCCTTTGGTTCAGCAGTCCTGCTTCTGCTGTTCTTTCCTCTCCACACCAAGTCCGAACACTCCTGGGGTGGGGGGTGCACAATGTGGCGGCGACAGGCGGGGCTGGGCAGGGGCTCCTTCTCCAGGCAGGTGGAGGCGTGGCTGGCCTGCCTGCAGTGAACTCACAACAAGAATGGCACAAAATGGCGTCTGAGTGGCTCTTATCATTTGTGCATTGTGATTACATTAATTTAGATCAGGGACACTGATAAGCATCACAGGGTACAAGCTATCATAAAGAAAGCAGCAGGAACCTGTCAGAGCTATTTCTAGTTCTCTTTAATTACTGTGGGTCTAACCTGCATTCCCATACATTCACACCCCTATGGAAAGGCAACGCGCTATTTAAGGAAATTCTATTACAGTAATAGTTGAAATTGGCTTTTAAAATACAATAATGTCTTTAATGCTGCCCTGCCAGGTTCCCTACCTAACAGCCCTTTCTTTACTTCCCTCTTCCTTCTTTTCTTCTTGGTTTTAAGCCCTGGCTCTGCCCCCTACAACTAGTGTGGGACTTGGTGTGAGGCACAAAAACTCTTGGAACCTCGGCTGCCTCTTCCTTAGGAAGGCATTAATAATAATCACCTAGGGGTTTATTGTTAGAATTAAGCAGCTGGAGGGCTGTCTTTGAAGGCCTGGTAAACTGGGTAGTACTACACATTCGAATGGTGCTGCTTTTGCCTCTTATTCTTCCCCAGCTTTGGAATTTAAAACCCTTTGGTAGCTCTCCCTTGTTCTTGTTGTACTACAGATTTTTTAAAGGGTTTCCAAGGTCTGCAGGATCCAGCCTCTTTCCTCTCTAACCTTATCTCTCCCCACTCTGGACTCTCTCAGTGCAAACCTCCAGACCTGAACTTTATTTCGAACACTTAAATGTGCTGAGCCTGCTTGTCTTCCTGCCTTTCCGAATGCTGTTTCCTTGGCTTAGATCATTGTCCCTCACCTCTTTCTCTTCACTTGGCTAAAGCAACCCCAAAGCTTCAACTAGGAAGGTTTTCCTAATCTGCAAAAATTACGGAGTACTATCAGGGAGCACATTATCACCCACATTGTAATTCTTTGTTTATTTGTCTTTCTTTCATTAAATTGTAATTTTTTTCAGCACAGGAATCATTGCTAAGACATTTGTCTTTGTAGCTCAATTTCCTAACTCAGTGTATAACACATTTTTAATACGCGTTGTGTGTGTGTGAATAAAGCACTAGGTTCCAACTCTATTTTCTTTTTGATGAATTGATGTCTTCCTTCTCCAACTTCTGTTTTGTATTTTAGAATTACCACCTCAATGTGCATAGTCTTGTTTCCTATAGCAAGGATCCCCAACCTTGGGGTCGTAGACCAGTACTGGTCAGGGACTGTTAGGAACTGGCCACACAGCAGGAGGTGAACTTGAACGTAATGCACTTGAATCATCCTGAATCTATGCCTCCCCAACCCCGGAGTCTGTGGAAAAATTGTCTTCCACAAAACTGGTCCTTGGTGCCAAAAAGTTTGGGGACCTCTGTCCTATAGTATACAGTTTAGCACCTTGTTTTTTATGATTTTATTCTCTAATTTGTGCTTGTATCTTGTTATTCTGAGTCCCAGTACAGATAGACCAGAAACTTCACCCATTATTGTATAGTTATCTATCACTCTGCAAAAAATTTCTCAAAATTTAGCAGGTTAAAACAGCAAAGATTATCTCACACAATTTTCATGGGTCAAGAGTCGGGGAGCAGCTTAGCTGGGTGGTTCTGGTTCAGAAAGTCTCAAGATGTCTGCCAGGACTGCAGTCACTTGAAGGATGTGTTCCCAAGAAGACTCACTTACTTGGCTGCTGGCTGGAGGCCTCAGTGCCTGATAATGTGTACTGCTCCCTGGGGCTTCTTGGGCTTCCTTACAACATGGCACTTGGCTTCTTCCAGTGAGTGATGCAGAGAGGAAGCCACCATGCCTTACATGACCTAGTCTTCGAAGTCTCATACTTCTGCTTTTTTATTTTTTTCTTTGTGTTAGAAATGAGTCATTAAGTCCAGCTCATACTCAAGAGGATGGGAATTGTGATCTGAGAATATAGTCTGTGTGGTTTCAGTCCTTTGAGAGTTCTTGAGGCTTCTTTAATGGCCCATTATGTGTCCAGTTTTCTAACTGCTTCTCCTGTGTGTTTAAAACACAGCTATGATCCCTCGCTGCGATCTATTGAAAGTCAGCCCTCGACACAAGGGTTTGTAAAAAAAGAATATAAATAAAAATATATAAAAACAAAAAACAAAAAAAACAAGACAGCTATGATTGGGTTCAGCGTTCCACATGTGGGTTTCCCAATTGCATTTTCAAATCTTTGATATGTTTACTAATTTTTTTATTTGTTTGATCTATTGATTATTGAGAGAATTATGTTAAAACCCCTACCATGACCAAAACTGTGTCTATTTTTGTCATGTAATTCTGTCAATTTTTCTTTGTATACTTAATGTATACCTAGTAATATGTGTATAATATTACTAGGTGTACATTTAGGATTATTATATTTTGCAGGTGAATTTAACCTTTTTGTTATACAGTGATTCTCTTTATAGCTAGTTATGGTTTTGCCTTAAATTATGTTGGTGATGTTAATAGCATAGCTGTCTTTTGATTAGTTTTTGCCTGGCATACATTTTTCATTCCTTCCCTTTCAACTTGTTTGTATTCCTGTAGGGGTCTCTCTTGTTAGATGTATATAAATGGATTTAAAAAAAATTTGGTTTGACTACCTTTTCCTTTTTATGGGAACATTTAGTGTAATATAATTAGTAATATATTTGGACTTAGTAATTATCTTATGGTTTATAGTGTCTCATTTTTTAAAAGTATTTTTAAAGATTTTATTTATTTATTTTTAGAGAGAAGGGGAGGGAGGGAGGAAGAGAGGGAGAGAAACATTGACTGGTTGCGTCTTGTATGTGCCCCGACCAGGGGCTGAACCCACAACCCAGGCTTGTGCCCTGACTGGAAATCAACCCAGTGACCAGCTGAGCAACAGCAGTCAGGGCTTGTGTTACTTTTTTTTCTGTTTCTTTCTTGCCTTCTTTTGGATTGATTTTTTTTTCTCATTTCAGTTCTTCCTATGAATTTGGAAGCTAAACACTGTATTGCTATTATTTTAGCACTCACCCTGGAAATTTTAACGTGTTGATTTAACTAATCAGATTTGGGGTTCTGCAGTTTCAGTGTTCATTTCCAGGTGCGTGTTTCTTTTTATTTATTCTGCTTGGGTTTTATTGGGGTTGTTGAATAAGTAGTATATTTTATTAGCTCTGAGAGCCCTCAGCCATTATCACTTCAAATATTACCTCTGTCCCACCATTCCCAATCTCTCTCTCTCATCCTCATTCTGATTGTGTTAGGCATCCTTACTACATTTTCCATACCCAGCCTTTTTCCCTGTATTTTTCATCTTTTTACATGTCTGAACTTCATTCTAGATAATTTATTTGACCTCCTGTTCTCTAATTTTCTCAGCTTTGCCTTTTCTGCTGCTAAATTTATTCATTAAATTTATAATTTCAGTTGTCATATTTTTATTTCTAGAAATTCTATTTGTTCTTTTAAAAATCTGCTTGGTTATTTTAATGGACTCTTGCTTCAGTTTCAGCTTAAGGATTTTCAGACGCCTTGGTAGTGTGAGCTGGGGTTAAAAAATCTAAGTGAGAATCAGATCACAGTGTGAATTCTTAAGATATATTCCCCAATTTTTCTCAGTGTTAAGTCTAAAACAGCTGATTTTCCTCTCAGTGTCTTGTGTAAAAGATGAGTATATGTTCTCCTTTGGCCTGACTCTGAAGTTATTATCTACCTGTATTTTGCTATATATAATGCACACTTTTTTGCCCAAATTTCTGAGGGAAAAATAAGGATGCACATTATACATGGATAGTACTAATTCCATATCTACATAAATGCTTTTAATTTTTTATTTATGCTTATGCATTAAAAGTATAACTCTAGAAAGCAATAACAATATCTGTATGCAAATAATACCCTAGAATATAATAATTGGTTTTGTTTCTAAATATAAATAAATTAAAACAAAAGATTTTATCCTGAAAGTTTGAACCAAAAACATGGGTGCACATTATACATGGGAGCACATTATATATGGCAAAATATGGTACTTTCCAAAGTTTTCCAGGCCACAAAAATTGAAGAACAGTTTGAGTGGTTTAACAGAAAAAAGAATGAGAGAGAATAGATTAACTTTCAAAACATTTAAAGCCACGAATAATAGGCCAACCAAGGCATCTATTTAAATTCAGTTCAAGTACGGTAGGGCAAAATCACAGAAAACAAAAAATGTAACGCAGCAATGGTAGATGGCCAAGAGTGAAATCAGGAAGTTTTGTGTTTTTTTTAAGGAAAGCTGCCAGCAACTATTGCAGTAACCAGATTTCTCTTAGAAAGAGCAACATGACTGGGCTCATTTTAGATAAAGGGCTCAACAAATGAGACATCACAAAGTAAATGATTCTAACACCTCAGGCTTTTTTATACTGTGACTGCCTCTAGGGCAGAGACTATTTCTGTTAGGTTAATTCTGTTTGGAGTTGCAAACCTGAGCATCTCCTGTGATTTGGGTGTGGCCAAACATTCACAGAGCACAGGGACCAGCAGGATGACTCTTCTGGAGACCTTTATGAAGCTTCCACTCAAGAGAGGCAGGGATGCCCAATGCAGCCCTTAGATGCAGCACTCATGTGAGGGGCCCAGGTAGGATAGTGGGACCCAGGGATATGCCAGCAAGCTCCTCACTAAAAATTCTTTTTATTGTTAAATTTTTATTTTTATATTTTTAAATAGTTTTAATTTTTATATTTATATATTTTTATTTTTTCAATTACAGTTGACATTCAATATTATATTACTTTCAGAGATACAGCATAGTGGTTAGACATTTAGAGAACTTATGAAGTGTTCCCCTCGATAACTCTAATGCTCATCTGGCCCTGTATCTCGTTATTACAATATTATTGACTATATTCCCTAGGCTGTATTTTACATCCCTGTGACTATTTTGTAACTGTCAATTTATACTTCTTAATTCCATCACCTTTTTCACCTAGCCCCCTACCCTTCTTCCATCTGGCAACCATCTATCTATGAGTCTGTTTCCATTTTGTTCATTTGTTCATGAATATTTCCCATGGCTAGAGCAGTCAGTTTTCTCAGCCCTGGAAGAACTGCCCATTGAGCTGATTTCTCTAGTCAGTATTTTCCTTTGTGAGCAAGGAACAGGTGACCTGACACCATCTGAACCTGAAGGGACATTGGAGGTAATAACAAAAACACAGCTAACACTTTTGAGTGTTCACCCCGTCTCAAGCACTGTCCTAAGTGCTTTGCTCACATGAACTTATTTGATCCTCATAAAACTCTGAGATATCACTTCATATCTGAATGATTAAAGATGTTCCAAAGCTTGGTTTATCTAAGGTCTCCCCAAAAACGCCTTGACCCAAAACCTTAATGTGCTTTCAGATTTATTATTCTTCCCAATGCAGATGAGTAACACTCCTCAGAGAATAGAGTACATACTTGGATAATTTGGGCCCATATGTGTACATGTCTATTTATACACACATAAATGTAAATGAATGGACATTGTAATAGATGGAAATTATTGGCAAAATATTTTTAACATTTGTAAAAATTTAAATCCCCTTGCAGATTTACTTAGGAACTTGCTTAAACCCAATAGGAATTACCTTTATCATTTCCATTTTATTTAGGCACCTGTGCTGTCCACCAGATTTAAGTTAGAGGGTTTCTACATTCTGTTCTTTGCCCTCCAACTGAAATATTTATTTTATTAGACACATATAGTACCTCTCATATATTAGGTAGTATTCTACCTTTATTAACTTTATTAGCTCTTTATTAAATAGTTTAATCCTCTTAACAGTCCTGTGAGAAGGCCCTATTTCTCATTTTATTGATGAGAAGCTAAGCTGAAGAAAAGTAATTTATTAAGGTCACTCTAAGTGAGGAACAGAACCAGTTGGTGGGGGTCCAGTGCCCACAGCTTAACCTCCTTACCACGTCACCTTTTCTGTCTGTGCAGGTCAGGAAGTCGAAGTGCACAATTTTGCAGGTATCTTGGAACTCATGGATAACATGAACGTCTTAATGGTTTTGATGAGGGAAACAACCCTTCTCTCTCTTTACATTGGTCAGTCTTGTCCTCTTCAATTACTGTGCATGCCAGTTCCCAGTAAACACTCAGTATTGTTGAACGAACTGTGCTTTGTACGGATAGTAGCAGGCCCATCAGAGCCACTGGGCTTCACCCGGATGCAGGTTCCCTTTACTCAGGCCTGTCTGCTGGCAGGCCGGCCAGCGGCTTATAGTTCTCAATAGTAATTACTGCATAGTATCTGTAGAGCAGCTGGTGGAGGTCACTTTCAATAGTGATAATGATAATCTCCCCTTCCCTTTCACCTCCTTGCTTCTCAATTATTTTGTTTTAAAATAGCATTTGCATTTAAAAGGGAGATATGACCTTCTATGTCTCTCTCTGCTTTCTGGCTGCTACAGCAGGAGGGGGATCAACTCCCCCAAGGTACACACCAAAGTTAACGTTACCAGAGCACGGTCCACAGATGATTTTTGTCATTTAATATAGACTCTTCCATTCACCAGTCAGGGGCTTCCTATCAAACAAGTTTAATACCAAATATGCCTCAGGTGGTGGGAAATAATGCCTCTTGGTAGATGGTAGGAGGAAATCCCTCCTAATTCTTATACTAGCCTAGTTCAGATGGATGACTCTTCTTTCTTCCAACCCTGAGGCATGCCTTAGAGTTGACCTGAATCACACCTTCTGTGAAGGGTAAAGGAACTGATGTCAAAAGAAGACAAAAGACTTGGTCGAAGAATACAGATTGGCAGCATAACCAGAAGTGCTGGGCATCCACTGTTTAGCCTCCAAATTCACTGTCTGCCCTTCTCCACTCTGCTCTCAGCCTGGGGAGCTGACCCACCTTGACTCTATCAATAGACACCCTCTCTCCTTGGCTTAGGCAGTGGGAGACCTGGCCAGGGATCAGAGGAGGGAAAAGGAGAAGATGAGGTTTTTATTTCCTTCTCTCTCTCCTTCAAGTTTGCCTTGATGTGCCTGTGTCCCTCCACTGAAGGCACAGCTCCTCTTGAGGTGGCCTGCAATGTCCTCAGGTTATTATCTCTGCCTGAGTGACAGAGAATTCTGCTTTCTCATATCCTCATACTCAACGTGTAACTTTCACCTTCTCCCAGGAGTTTCTTTGTCTATGTTTATTTACCGTATTTTTGGTTTTGCTCCAGTACTTTCAGGCACACTACCAATTCCTCAAACGTAACTTTCACTTCTATTTCTTAAGCCACATTTCTCACTTGCAAATGCTCCCCTGTTTACCCTCTGACTCTAAACTCCCCTGAGAACAGGCAAGGCCCTAATACTGTGGGGACTGGAACTATGTCCATCTTGTTCCAGGCAAAGGGCACAGCCTTGGCCCATGGTATGAATGGATATGAGTGAATCAGTCTTTGATTCCTTGCACCAAAGCTTGACACAAAGTAGGACCACAAAATATGTCTATTAAATAAAAGAATTGTTCTCTCAATGCCTTTAGCTCTTAATAAATGGAGAGATGTTCAGATACTACGGAGAACTGCAAATTTTGAGGAAATTACATCTCTGTAGCCTCCTCAACTCTACAGAAAGATAAATAATACCCAGTCCCGTGTTTTCTTCTTATGAATGGCAAGAGAATTTAAATGTAATACTTGATGGGAATGGATGCCTTGAGGCTCTTGGAAAAGAATCTGTTTTTTCAGAAAAGATAGAATCTAGTAAGAATGCTGTGTTGGCGAAGGAAATGATGCTTTGTTAAACAGAGTATTTTACATTAAAGTTACACAATGTAAGTTAAGGATTCAGTCTAATCTAGTGCCTGGCATAGAGAAAGCACTTAGTAAATGCTTGCTGTTGTGATTATTTTGCAAAATTCTACTCCAACATTAGATAATGGGTTCCAGAATGTCTTTGTCATTACATTGTTGAAAGGGAGTGTTGTTTGCCTATTTGTTGTATTCTTTGCTCATTGTATCATTTTACATCAATAAATAACCACATAAAAATAATTTATGTGGGTAAGTAGGTACGTGGGTGGCTGTGGGATTATGGGGATGGGATTTGTTATAGACGATGCAGCATGGGGATATAAAAGAAAACAGGTGGTGAAATAGCCCAGTCAGGGAACTTGGCACGTTCATCTGGCTGTTGCAGCCATACCGCATGCCGTGGGAGAGCCACAGTGCCCAGGGCATGAAGCAGGGGCAAAGGTGAAGTCAACAGATGTTCGTTATAATGGGATTTCAGGTATGGTACTTCTACATATTTTTAATTCTTCTGTATTAGACAAAATGTGAACATATAAACCACGCTCATGCTCCTCCTAGGCTTTACCTAAATTTAGTGGGCTTGTCTGCCTGCTGTGCGGTACTGGTATCTCCTTTCTCAGTGCTTCCCTCGTGTCCCTCTTCAAGAAGGATTCCTCTTGTGATCTTTGCCCATCACCCAATCATCTTCCCCTCTCTCAAAAAAGCCACTGATATTGAGGTGCTGGCCCCTCTTCTGTAAGAGCCAGCTGAATGGTCACAGCTGAATGGTGGGGGTAGACATCGGACTCAAACTAGCCAATCTGAGTTTCTCTCCTGAGAACAGTTAGACAGGGACTGAGTTATTGGGGCCTAGTCCCACTGTGGCAGGCAGAATTGCTAATCCCCTTCTTCCAAACTGCAATACATGAGAAGATAAGACATTTATGTCTCACGATTGTTATGTTATGTGGCAGAGTTGACCTTAAGATAGGGAGATTATCTGGGGGAGCCTCAGCTAATCATCTGTCTCTTAAAAGCAGCAGAAGCTGAAGACAGGAGAGAGGGGAATGTGACACCCCATTGCTGACTGGAATCTGGAAGGGGCTGAATGCGCAGAAACCGCATTGGCCTCTCAGAGCTGACAGCCAGATAGGAAGCGGGGAACTCACCCCTATAATCACAAAAAAGTGGATTCAGCCAACAACCTGACTGGACTTAGAAGTGGAATCTCCCCCAGGGTTTCCAGAGAGCCCAGCACGGCTCATCCCTTGATTTTGGCCTTGGGAGATCCTGAGCAGAGAGCCCAGTTGAGTCGTGCCAGACTTCTGACCTACAAAACTGTGTGCTTTAAGCCACTACATTTGTGGTAATTTGTTAATGGCAGCAAGAGAAAGAAAACCAATGCACAGGGTGGGGCCGTGCGTTCAAAGTGGGTGGTGACCTCCCACAGCCCAGGCCTAGGCCCAACCTCAGTTCATTCCTTCCTTCACCTTCTTTGCTTGGTTTACGAGCCCTGAAAGTATTTCGCAATAAAATTCCCCTTTCTGCTGAAGTCAGTAGGTTTAGTTTTTGTTGCTCACTACCAAAAAGGCTTAACATAAGGTATAGATTGGGTGGTCTGCTATAATGGGTACCACAGTGTCAACCTGGTGCCTGGAAATGCCGCTCTGTGAAGACTGATGAGAAATTAAATGAGCTTTGGGAAGTTGCAGAACCTTAAGTGGATTAAGGTTATTGAAAAAAAAAAATCTATTTTTGTTGAGTATTTCTAATTGCATTTTAATGACATTATTAGGTGTGATGACAATATCGATTTTGATTAGATATGCCCACCCATACAAAGCCAAACCACATTGTTCATTAATAGGAATACTTTGCAATAGGCCCATTCATTTGGCTCAGGCATGCACTCTGAAGCTCACTGGGAGCCTGCAGATTAGTTTACACTGGGTGAAAAGCTAGGTGAAGCCGGAGCATGGTCTGCTGCTTCAGGCATTGGTTAAGCCGAAGGTTCCTTGAGAGGTCTCCCCACCCCCATCCAGCTCCAGCTGGCTGCCCACAGTGAGGCCCAGAGCCCCGCAGGGACCATGCCAACCTGGCACAGGGCCAGGCAGAGTGAGGGAGCAGAATGACAGAAACATCCAGGTGCAGACAGCTGGCTTGGCAGAGGAGAAGGGGCTGATTGACACAGAGGAAGAGGAGGGGCAGGCCACGGGCACTCTGCAGAGCCTGGGAATGTGCCCATGCCTGGACTCCCAGTCTGCAGTGAGGTGTCAGCCTCATCCTCAGTGTCAGTCAGCCGGGAGCAGGGCTAGGACAGCCAGCTCCCTTTCACTCTGCTGCCGGAGGGTGGGGCTGGGAGTGAAATAGAAGTGGAAGAGAGAGAACACACAGAGGGAAGATGAGTTCCCTTAAAATTTACCCACAATGGAGAAAGTCCCTCTTGGCTTTGCCTGCTTGGAGAGAAGAACAAGACTGCGGTTCCTTTTCAGCTGTTCCTTTAAATGCCACCAAGTATCATAATCTTTTTTTTTTTTTTTTGAAAGTGTCCTTGATGCAGAAAGCATGACTGAATTGGTTACAGACAATGAAATACAGCCCTTTCTGGGTGGAGTCAGCTGGAAAAGGAAGAGGATAAGGTCAAGGGCAGGGAGGAGCCACTGTGTTAAGCTGTGTGTAAGCAGGAGCAAAGAGTAACTGGGTCTTGGACATTCTTCAGAAAGCAATTCTTAAAAAAAAAAAAAAAAAAAAAAGAGTACACTTAGATTTTTGGAGGGGTTGCCTTTGGGCACAAGGGCAGAAAACCTGGGCCGCTTATAGAAGGTTGATTTGGGGATCTGCTCCCCACCAGCGCAGGCTCAGCCTGGGAATCTGGGGGCAGCCTAGCCAGTGTCAAGCTGCCAGCTGAGCCTCATGCATAATTAGGTGGTTTTGGATAGAAACCCCGAAAACTGATTCTGCTTGTCTACCTTCCTACACTTGGGTTTCTATTTTTCTTCCCCTCCTAACCAGTTGCTTTAGGGCTTAGTGTGTTCATTTATAGCATTTCTTCACAATGGCAAAGAAATAATAAATTGGCTGGGTTCCTAGCTGAAAGTCAATCTTGGTATTCCATTGATAGGAAAACCTCTTATCTCCCCTGCTCTTTTCCCAAGAGAGCCTATAGATTAGGCATTTTGCCATTTCTCAAATCTTTCCCCAAGCTGAAAATAACTAGATAACCATCATGTAAGATAAAGGATGCATTCTCTGGTGGATAGGCCAAGGGAATAAAACATTGGGGTGTTTTTTTTTTCACTTCCGTTCATCTACTTAATAGTGTTTGAACAATTTGCTCCTGTAACATCAGTTCTTTTAGCTGTAAAATGAAGAGCCTGATTCTAATCATTTTCTTCACAGTTCCAGAGGAGATTTAATGAATGTTTATGGATCGTAGAAACTGGTTTTTTACTACATCCCTTCTCCCAACTCCCACATCCACATCCACATTTCCTGTAATATTTGATGGAGCCTGAATATACTCATTCTGGCTTTAGCCCTAGCATACTTTGCTCCTTAAGGAAGAAAATTTATTATTCACGCCTGATTTGGGTAGACTCTTGCTCTAGGGTGCCTTTGATCTTTCAGCAGCCCTTCACTCTGCTAATCAGAGCCTCCCCTCAACCATTTAAAAGGCTCAATGGGTCTTCTGACACCTAGTTCAACTCAGACTTCTCATGGTACCCCCAGACAGCATCTGTGGGGTTATGTTCCCCTGACCCACTGAGTCACCCTTTCCTCAGACCCAGGGTTCTGCCTGGGAGCAGGGCTCCTCTTGCCTGCTCCAGCTCTTACTCACTTAATTGAGAACAATGACAGTGTGTATTTAAGGAGAAATGTCTTAGGATCTCAAAAAATGGTGATTATAAAATCTGCATTTTGTTGTATAGTATTATGGAAAGATGTTTCAGTTATGATGGAACGTAGTTTTGAGATTGCTTTATAGATGGGGATGTAGGAAAGTCAGGGATGGATTATTTCTCCTTTCTTGCTGAAGGAGGGGGCTAACACAGGGAAGTGTGAGATCCTGCATCCACTGCTACACATGGAAGGATTTCCATCTCTCCCTGCCTCTCTCCTGTGCCTGAAATGCACGTCAGTCAGGGTGTGCCACCCTGTTCATGTGTGGGGAGCCAGGGACAGTGCACGGCACCATACCCCCCAGGGCAGTGGGTGGGTGGTAGGGAAGTGGGGAGGGCAAGATATCCCCCCAGCACCTGAGTCATGCCTGAGCCATTGCAGGCACTTAATAGGAATTTACTGAATTCATTTGGTTTAGAGCCAGCAAACCTGCCCTGACTCTTATTTACTGAGCCCAAGTTTCCCAATCTGTGAGAGATTATTTCTTGCCCTCGCTACCACGTGGACTGGTTGTGAGGATAAATGTGAAAGTTCCTGAACCATAAATGGCTCCACACATCCAAGCTGGTTCTCTCAAATATGGCTGTTGTTGGGAAGACAGTGGACACCATAACTAAGGACAGCTTGTAAACCCTTTTAGTCTCCTAAACTGCCTAAGCACATGGGTGTAAATCTTGTCTCCATTTCCCCACACACTCTTGAGGCTGTCCTCTCACAACTGGTTTCCCTGTCAGAGGCGGTACCTCGGCTAAGAGAGTGGGATGAGAATGAAATGGGAATCACATTCTTCCCGTGTTGCCAACTTTTGTCTCTTTGCATTACCTTTTCTAATGTTCAGCTCTTGTCATATTTTCTTTACCTCTAGACATATGTTTGGAGGGCTACAACACCTTCTATTGAACTAAATGTGTTCTCATTTGGACATTTTCTTGTGAAATTTAATCCATAAATTAATATACATAATCTGATCAAAAGATTGCCTGGCACATGGCATGCGCTAAGTGAGAGTTAGCTCCTACTCTCACCTACTTAAATGTCTCCTGCTCAGAAAGGCCTTTCTGAAGAGTACGGCCCGTCACTCTGTTCTGTGCTTTGTTTTGTTTTGTTTTTCTTAATAGTATCGATCATCATTGCATATATTTTGTTGCTATTTATCTGACTCTTCCATTAAAATGCGAGCTCTTTGAGTGAAGAATCTGGATCTGTTTTGGTCATCTTGATATTTCTAATGTCTTGTACGTAGTAGACCCTTAATAAACATTTATTTCCTGGACAACCATGTTAAACTTTATTTTTTGATTGGTCAGTGTTGTTTCTGGAGCAAGCTTGTGAGAGCCAACTTTGTGCATTTCCTCCCAGTGCTGCTTTTGGTGATGTCATATTGGTTGCCTGAAATCAGCCTCATGAGAGTGTTTACACCATGGAAATGGGCAAATAGTATAAATCAACAGCCACAAACCCTTCCCTCCAGTCAGTTGTTAAACATCTACTGATGCATCTATTTCTAAAGAACCAAATGAACTACAGGTCAGTTACACAGTTCAAAGGGCTGGTTAGTACATTGAAGACGGCCAGAAATGCTTTGTCACTGGCCCTCACTAAGTGGTGGAATCTATTACCCAGCCCCTGGAATGCTGGTGGGCCCTGTGACTCTTTGACCAATAGAATACAATAGAAGTAACCCTCTGCTATTTTCAGAAATGCCTTTTAAGAGGGCTGGAAATCCCTATTTCCTTCTTCTTGTATCTCACCCTGCTGTGAAGAAATCCAAGAAGCTTCAAGGAGAAACCACATAAAGAAAATAAAGGTCACCAGATGATAATCTCAGTTAAGAGTCAGCATTAACTTGCCAGGCCTGTGAGTGAAGCCGTGTTGGAGGTAGGTCTTCCAGCACCAGGCAGCTCCCCAGCAGATGCCTGTGGATTAGACCAGCCATTCATACCACAAGCTGCCCAAACCGCCAAACAGAGAGCAAATAAACCAGAGTGAGGAGAGGAGGGTTGTGTTGGTGATTTGAGGAAAGGAGAACAAATGAAAGAATTGTCTTAGAAAGTCAATTTTCTTAAGACTTATTTTAGAATTGTATTATCAATTTGAATGAGCTAAACATCCACTTGAAAGTTTTTGCCATAAATTTAAAGATAGACCAGTTTGCAAGATGGTGTCTTTTTCTCAGCTACATACAGCAGGAGATGAAGTGTTTAGCTGGGATGGCAGCTTCGTCAGACAATAAAATGAAGTAAGCAAGGAACTAAGGAGCTATGGATATAGATATAGTTATAAATATAGATATACCAGTCAATGTGTGTGTGTGTGTTTAAAATTGTGTACCATAGGATTAGAATGTGATCAAGAGTAAGAGCAAAGGTAAATATATAGAACTGAGCAGAAGTGTGGGCAAGGGGGAAGAAAGTACAAAGATGATGGAACCAATGAGTTGGAATTGGGATCCCATAATTGTTGGAGGGGGGTACTGGAGTAAGTGACGTGGAATGCCACAATGTGGCAGTCAGAGAGTGGAGGTGAGATATCAGAGCTGTTACCATTACTGGTGATGATGAGGACTGGGGGCATAACCATGTTGGTGGATGGCTAAGGTGGGCTAGAAAAAGAGGTCTTTGGAAGTGAAGAGATCAAGAAACGGCAGGGCCAGAGTGATGTGGGTGGTTCTCATAGGGGTTGGAGTTTCCATGAGTGATGACAGAGGTATTGGTACAAGGGAAGATGGTTGAGCCAGATGCTAAAAGTCAGCAAATGAAGGGGAGTGACCTGGGAATCAGTGGTGAGAACACCAAAGAGGGGTCATGGGTGCTATTGTCTGATGACCTGTTCTTCAGAAAGAGCTGAGGTTTTAAATAGAGAAGATAGCACATGTGGTCTGGCAGCAACTCTGGAAGACCAGCTTAAGGCCGCTTGTGAGAGGGTGAGAGCTACATGGGCGTTTGGGGCCCGTTCCTATTAGATCCAGTGCTCCCCTGGTACAGCAAATCTTTTGTGACTCCCTAGCTGTAATACAACGCAAAGACAAAGGGAAAGTAGCTTATGTTGAGATCATTTCATTTTGACACGTAAGAGTGTTTGGTCAAGACTACTCGAAAGGGCCTAATGAAGCTGTTCGCTCTTTGGACCCGATAAGTGACCACTGCGAACACGACAGTGACACAGGCAGACTGTGAGAGGTGTGTTGCCTGCCCAGATGCGACTTTCCCGAATGCTGTACAACTCAGAGAGGACATCAAACAAAGTGCAATGTTCCCTCATTCACATGGAAGTTTTATTTCTGGAAAATCCAGTGTATTTTAAAACCGTGAGAAACACACTTTAGGTTTGTATGTAGAATAGAGTTAAATCCTAGCCTCAGATCATTATAAATAGTTTCCTAAATCCTGCGACTGTCTGTCAGAATACAGAGCAATTCTTCATCGTGAGGGACTGTTAAGCTCAATTGCAGCAAATCTTATCGCCCTGGCAGAAGCAACAACCAATCATTTTGATGACTAACATTTCAAATTTCCAAAATGCTTCCAAACCACTGAGTTAGAGTGACAAGTTAAGGCTCACAGATCAAATTGGAAATACAGGGGTTTTGCTGATGATACTTCATGGGTTCTAGAGGGCAGACTGTAAGGCTTTGGGGGATGGGAAGGCAGAAGGCTCGGTGAAATGAGGGGATGTTCAGACCCCTGGGGATCAGAGCCCAGGTGGCAAGAAGCTGGGCTCCCCATGGTCATGGACAGGAACAGAGATGTGAGACCTGTCAGGAACTACTCCCAGTAGTCTCTCAAGGGAAGCTGGGAAATCAGGTCAAATTATAGCTTCCTTCTTGGATGGCCCTGCGGGCAGTGCGCTGGGAGAGGCAAGGCTGTGCTGAGCCTGGGCATGGCCCCCTCAAGGGAGTGGTATTCCACCCCCCACGTTTCCTCACAGCCTTCATAGCTGTCAGCTTAATGACTGCATAATGTTCTGTGGTGCTGGTATATCATGAATTATTAAACCATTATCCTGATGTTGGAAATTTAGGTTGTTTCCAATTTTTTGCTATTCAGAATTTGTTGCAGAGATAATTTTCAAGTGTGTATCTTTTTGCTTTGGTTTCAATATCTCCGGAAGCTAAACTTCCAGTAGTCCATGGGTCTAAACACCTTTATAATTTTTTTCATTACAGCCATTTGCTATCCAAAGGAGTTTTGAAAAACCAATTTACAATACCATCAGAATTGGTGAACATATTGGTTTCACTGCAACCTCATTAAAATTGTGTCATTTAAGCTTTTTCCTCTTATATAGTGGATAGAAAATGTAATCTCAAAATTGCTTATAATTTAGGTTTTTTGGATTATCAGCAAAAAGGATTTTTCCATGTTTGTGAACTCCTTGTATTTCTCTATGTGAATTGTTCATGGCCTTTGTGCATTTCCCTTGTAAGTTCTCAATATTTTTGTTCTAAATTTAACTGAGCTCTTCATAGAATGCAGGCACGTACATACACACGCACGTTGCCTTCATTACTCACAAAAAATTCTATCTTTTGTACTCCACCCCTGCCTTATCTCCACCAATCTGTTTTCCTTGGATACTCTGCTTTTGATGAAAGCTAGGCAGTTTTCAATTTATTATTAATAATTTGTGTTCCTAAAGCAGACTTTCTCAACTTTGGCTGCACATTGGAATCACCAGGAGAGCTTTAAAATCTACTGATGCCTGGGTTTCACTTCTGATTTAATTGGCCTGGGCATTGGGGATTTTAAAGGCTCTCGAGGTACTTCTAATATGCTGCCAACGTTGAGATCCATGATACTCAAATTTGTAAATTGGTTGTTGGGTTAAAATGAAGTAGAAGTAGCTGGTGTGTGAATTAAGGGTGAGAATGGGCCTGAAGGGGTGGTGTTAGGACAAGATGGGAGAAGGTGGGAGGTGGAGGTGGTAGTTCAGGCTTCCACTGGCGTACATAAATGTGGGCGTACTTCTCGGTGCTGGTCAATGCCTGCTTTTTCCTGATTTTACCCAGAACCAGTCTGCCTGCTTCTTCTGATTCCCTAACACTGTCTCTTCTAACCAAGTTCTTTTCTCTAAGACCCACGGTAGGACGGAGTGTACCCAATCCTGGCTTTTCAAACAGAGAATTAGAGAGTAAAATGTTCTTTCTGAGGATTTTCCATCGTCCTCTCCAATCCTTTTTCTCTTTTTGATTTACATTTTGGAGACAGGAAGGCAACATGTGTTCTGAATGTCTCAGTTCTCACTAACTTCAGATAACAATGAGATTTCATTGGATTTGAGGCCCACCTTTTGCTGCTTTATTGATCCCACTGATTGAAAAGGACCTCAGCCTCCCAGCTGAAGCTTCCTCCAGTTATTTTTAGAAATCAACAGGATGTGTCTCCTATGTGCTTATAAACACAGTCACATTCTTCTACTTTAGCCTCTTCATTGACATCAACCCTTGCAAACCCATTTGAGGGTAACGCTGCCTCCGTCAGGAGGAACTCGGCTGCCTTGAGTGCTGCCATGGCACATAGGATCGTCTGTATAAGCATCCTTATTTTAGAATGAAGCCTGACTTACGCTATACTGAGTATTTCATCACAACCTCCAATGTGTGAGCTCTGGGATGAGCCACAGAAAGAGCTTCTAGAGAGGGAGACAGAGAAATGGGACCAGGGTAGGTCCTTGGTCCACAAGACAAATGCAGGGGTGATGGAACCTCCTAGTTTCCACTGTATTCCCCCAAACTGTGCCCTGGCTTTGGTGGGAGCAGTGGCAATTGTACAGAGTAACCAGAAGATGGAGAGGAGGAAAAGTAGTGGAGATGGAGAGCTATTATCACCATTGTCTACCTGCGGGGGTCTTAAAACTGCCTTAGGAGATAAAGTTCCTTGAAGGCAGAGACTCTGTCTTATTCACAGTGTGTCTACAATGTCTGGGGTTGTCTCCAGATAGGTGCGCAGTAAATAATTATTGAATGATCCATTGAATTGGAGGATTTTGCAAGTCCTACTCCACTGCTTACATGTTGGATTTTCTTGCCAGTTGAAATGCCACTCAATGATTCTTTTAGGGATTTTAAAATGATTGAATTTTGCTGCAGAGCTGTGTCAGGGGAAATAAAAGCATAGCTCAATCACCTAAACATAGAACTGATCATTTACTACTTGAATCAATCAGCAACATTCTGTTTGCCACTCTGTGGAAGAGGAATGATACTGGCCATTTTCAAAATACTGTGTAAAAAGTAAGACTTGTTTGGAAATCAAAACCAGAATTAACTGAAGCACACCTAATTTATTATTCTGAACTAACCAAACAGTATTTGCTCTCTCTCATCTTTTGAGTTGGATGACAGATCAGTAGAAAATAAACACTAGAT